>DF239795.1:104295-171214 GCA_000507305.1 Breviolum minutum Mf 1.05b.01
GGATTCCCAAATATATCCCGGTGTCTGTGCTGTCACAAGCTATGATTCGTACTGGGGATTCATTCATCTTCCCCTTTCTACAGGAATCATGGGAGGGCTACAACTCCATTGCGGTACTCTACGTCTCCGCACGAGTAACAAATGTATCAAATACATTCAAATACACCTCCTTTTCGCTTGTTTCTCTTCACTTTGTTTCTTACCATTGGAGCGGGTACAATGACATATGCGACAATGTAATTTATATGCAAATGTGCATTGTGTGGGTGCGTGCATGGGCTCCCATCATACCCTCCCCACAAACACAACTCCGGCGTAGTCCCAGTACGATGCTAGAAACCTAACAGCTCGTAATAGTGTAACTACTACGACTACCCGCCAGTCTTCACAAGGGGGCCCTCTTCCCTTTTTGGTAAGCTCGCCGGGTTGACACCAAAGAGTGCTGACCCATTATATATCTTTTATACAAAATGAAATATTTGTGTAAAAAGATAAGATATACTGTCATGTAACAAAATGTAATGATATATGGTAAATATAATGTTGGTCACAAAACACAATAGAACAAATATATAACAAACAGCATAAGCTTGAATAATATCAAATTATGTACATTGGTACCATTCAAAAATAGTACACCACATCCAAACTGATACATCATGTAGATAAATTATGCATATATGATCATATATGTATATATAGGAAAACAGCAGTATATATATATATTATCATCTCTCTTGATGCATATAAATGTATAATGTATGATAAACAATATGATTATATAAAATATATTGCATATTAAACGTATTCTGAACCGTATTCTGTCATTAAACAACTCTACAATAGACATATATACAAAAGCTTTGACTATGTGACAAAAATAAAATATAATCATTTAAATACATTAACACATGTATACATGTACAGTAATCGAATAGTCTTCGCATGCCACCAACCTCAAAACTCCTGTTGCAGTAGTCATTTTAGCAATACCATTTCTTCATGAACAACCACCATTAAATATCCCGATGGTCTCCAGAATCACAGGGAACCCCACCTTCATCAGCTGAAGTCCAACTCTGGCAACATCCTCTGGAAAGCACAGGTTGTGTATATGCACTTGGATGTAATCTGCGTAATCAACCATGATGTATGTATGACAATTGCATGGAATCAGGATATATGCGTTCAGGTGATCCACCCAACGCACAGTGGACACGATAATCTTCACATATCTTTCCGTATACTAGCAGCTCAACCTCCACAATTGACTGCCAGTCATAGGTGGGGGATCAAATGCAAACAAATGTGAGTATACAATATACTCATGAGTACCCACTGAGCGATTTGGACATGCATCACATGTTGGCTTGCAGCAGACTGATCTCAAACGATGCAATTGCATATACTGTAACAGTTGATAGTGATCCAAAAAGAAACTGTAGTGTATAGTGGAACAAAGGAGACAATAACGATCATAAACAGGTTACACTCCTAATCATCTATCTAAATGAACTTCATAGAACCATCTAATTGAAAGGAAATTCCAACTTTGGAAAACCCAGGAGCGCAACAAACCCTGTTTCATAGGCATGAAACAACATATTCCCAGTGAAAGGAGATTTTTTTACAGCCTAAGATATCTGGTTTGGGTAGTTGATCCCACTATTTACAGTGTTGTATACATCCCAGGTGGTGATCGCCAGATTTCTTCCCTGTCGTTTCAAACTCCCACCCCCAACAAAAAACCCAACAAGCCAGGCACCTGTTCAATAATGACTGCCAACTCAGACTTTAAGGCCTGAAACGGAAGTGAGGATTTTGACCCAGGACCCAAGAAATGGATTTTACATGGATTTTTCATTGATTTTTTCCAGTAAACCCTTTGGGACATGTTTCTTGATATTCCTTGGGGTTTGTTGGAAATTTTGGTGGATCCCAAAATCTTGACATATTTTGTGAATGCAAGCGGAAAATATGCTTTTGTAGTGAGGCATTTTGACATACGGTATGTGCTTCCACTAAGAAATGGAGGTAGTGTTCGTCCTTTCAATACATACTGTTGGTTCCATGATCCCCTCGCAAGGCATGGGATATATATCTCACAAAGTTACCCTCTACGAATGCAACACAAACCCTGGAACATCCTCAAAAATTTGTCTGGCGGGTCTATTCCTATGGTACAATTACAATAGTAAACATGATAGTATGGTATATGATGATAGGGACGTAGCATGCTTTCACAACAAGAGCTCCACCAAGTGCTACCATCGTTTCACCCCTGCTCTCACATGTGAATATTCTTTGTTTCACAGATTTTGGCCCTGGAGGAAACTCCTCTCGGAGACTCCAGGCTTTCACTGAACCAATATTCTGTAAAAGCCATTCTCTGCTCCAAAATCAAGGCTATCAGCCAGTGAGAGGTAGACCTGACAACCCTCAAGTTTAACTAGGACTTTATAGTTACAGTTTCTAGCATTTAAAACCACTCTACGTGAATAAGCTTAGGACCTATACAACTGAATTCCTCATTCCGCACCATCCAAATTGGGAGTCTGACAAAACATGAAAAAACCCTCCACGGAAGATGATGATGTCCGCCCCTGCCGCTCTTCAATTGCCCACCTCAAAAAGCTCTCCACCCTTCACACGCTCCATGACCACGTAGAGGAAACGTTTGTCCTCGCAGATGAGGCGATCCTCTTTAAGAAAATCAAACTTCATTTGTCGTGGGTGGAATGTTCAAACAATAAGGTTGCTTGTTTTCAAGTTATGTTCAAATAATGTTGCCAAAGTGATCGAAAAGAGACTACCTAGCGTACTGTTGATGGTTGTAACCCTGCACCACCTGGGATGTGTAGAGTGTTACATGTAAAATGTAAAACAATATATGTTGCTTCAAAATTTCAGCCATGAACCTTGTGCTTTCAAACATACCATAAATTTCCTGTCTCACTTGCAGCACTGCATCAGCTTTCAACACTCAGCAAGGAAATCGTAATAAAGAGACTCGATGCTCATGAAGGACATCAGGACATCAACTCATCCAGTTGTAGCTTCTACCTGAATGATTGATAACGGATGATAACGGGATATTTTGAGACACACAGGCTTAAAGTATGAGATTTGCTCGGAACATGTCGTCTTGGATCAAAGAGACAGGTGTTTGAACACCACATCTTTAAAGAACCACCAGTTGTGCGGCCACTGTTTTTTTCTCTACCGCTGTTAGATTCACAACTTGCTGCTGGGACCTGAGTGCTGTGATGCTGATTTCAGAAACACGATCGGGGGTGTCTTCCACCAGAACTTTCAATTTCTTGAATTTGAAAACAGGTTTCCCTCCTACAGTCGAAATGCACAGGCTGCAAATACCCAACATCAACCTAAGATGCACTTAACCTGCTGGTAGCTCGACTTCTGACTGTCTCAGTTAGCTTCCCAGAAGGGAATTTTAGATGCCCCAACAGCTCCTTAAATCACTCGTAATTACAACTCAATTCATGTATGGCTGCACAAGACTGGAAACTTCTTTGGTGAAGCCAAAAGTTTCCTTCTTGCTGCCCGTCAGTTGAGTGAATCCTAGAAACTCCCTTATTTTTTCTTCAAGGGATTACTTGGCTGTTTGCATAGGATAGTACACTACGAACCCGTCACCGTAAACTATAGGAACCATTGGTTGATCCAGGTTGGACTGATCCATGCGCACGGCACCTTTTCTTTTCTGAAAGCAATGAGGTTGGCAAAAGATTGATTTTAATGTCGAAGTGGCTCCACAAGTCACTCTTTCACACGATTCCTTGAAAGGCCTCTTTGGATGCTTTGGATATTCTTCATTAAAAATACAATGGATTCTGAATTGACCAGTGTTTTTGCACTGTTGGTGTGTTCAAACCGTATGAGAATGCACACATAGAACAACAGTAGCACTTTGCATCTCCTGAGTCCTTGAACCATTTGATTCATGTCGCGCCTTGCATCTGGAGACTATGAGATTTTTAAGCAGGAACAAATGGTGAAATTCATACTTCACCATCTGAAATGTCAGGGGATTTCGGGTGCCAAATTCTGATCTCCTGATCTCACACCACAAAGATTGGGAGTTGTAGGTGAGGAAGTTGCTAATGAACAGATTTGAGTGGTGCCCCTGTCGTTCAATACGCCCACAAACCTTCAAAGGCAAACAGTTGGTGGGAGGTTGCACCATCCATGATACTATGTACTCTCTAGAATTAAAATTCCAGTGTACCTTTCCTATTGGAAAACTTCAAATTTATTGTGGCCCCAACTAGTAGCAAGTAGCAAGTGTTCGAATGGTGATCTGGACATCTTTACCTTTCAGATACATCTGAGAAGAGAATGATCCTTTGTGCTGAGTGGTCTTCAGTGGAATCAAGTGGCAAATGGCAAAACAAACAGCTCTGCTATATGTTATTATATATGCACATAAGTCAGTGTCTATAATAAGTAAATGCAAATATACTAGTATATTGATATATACACAAGTACACATGGAAACATACATGTGCAAATTTAGCAAATACTTGTTACTATCATGTCTACCGTGCACATGTATGTAAATAATGTCAAAATATCGCGACACCTATTTCAAAAACAACAGTACGCAGTATATACTTTTTTAAAAACATTTTTTTGGAGAAAAGTTCTCGTATCACGGTAACATCTTTTCCTGCCATCTCACTGTAGCATCACTGAAGGATGCGCTCAGGAAGCTCATCGCGAGGATGCAGGCGAAATCGAAACCAATACTCCTGTCATCACTGCCAGTTGGATCACGAACGCATTGGTGTCGCTTTGGAGATCATTTACAGTAGGACCATACATGAATGTGGTAGAGTTCATCAAGCTGATGGTATCACTGTAAGTTTAAAGGTCACTATGGTTTCTCAAGCGGTCTTCGTGTGCTCTTTTTGCAAACCCCGTTTGTTTCGGCAAAACAACTGTCACAGACTTCAATCAGGAAAGCACGAGCAAAGGCAAAGTTCACACAGCGCCGTGCCTCCCAAATTTTCAAGTTCACCTGTCAGGTGCTGAGATTTTCATCTACCCAGGAGCTCCTCACAAATATCTGGGGAACTTTGGCAAATCAAACTAAGATGAATAGATTCTGGGATAGCGGTGCCTTCATGTTGGTTCTTCAACTATGCTGTTCTTAACTATCCTTCTAGGCCCTGGGCCTTGCAACTCTTCAACAGAGGCCTTGAGTCTGGTTTGAAGGGGTCACAACAAGGTCATATGGAATGCATTTCACCAGTAACTTTGCTCTCAACAAACATCTTACACCCAGCAAGACAAGAGATATATGATGATATATGTATTTGTATATGTATAGTGTAAGATCTTCCAGCCTTATTTGCCCAGGGGGTGCT
Source organism: Breviolum minutum Mf 1.05b.01 (assembly GCA_000507305.1). NCBI lineage: Eukaryota > Dinophyceae > Suessiales > Symbiodiniaceae > Breviolum > Breviolum minutum. The sequence continues at coordinate 109,686 of DF239795.1, forward strand.
CAAACAGTTGCCCAACCTGACTGGGGCTCGGTCTTAACGTCTCAGTGGTCGGAACATACCTGGCAAGTGGAGTTGAAGGTTTGCAAGAGCACTTTACATATCACTCAAACCCTTTGAAAATACTGTATGCACATATGTGATTTGAAAGACTTCCAGAGGCGATCTTCACTTCTTTGCAGTGAGTATCTCCACAGCCCCGGGCATGGAGTTCAAACCAGGAGTTCTGAACGTCACCCACATACACTTGGAGTAGAATTCTAAATATACCTGGGTACAGGCCACAAAATAGCAAACAAATCCAAACAAAATAACCAACCATAGCTAGCAGCTAGCACCAAGCATGATGTGCCGGTGGCATCTGATTGCCGGTGGCATCTGATTTCCCAGCAACCAGACCCACCTTGGATTCATGAACTCATCAGGTGGTCCTGATACGAGCGAAATCACGACATGTCTGTTGGTGTCCAAAGAGAGGGCCAAATAGTACCATTCCGCAAATATCTTCAATCTATTAACGCAAGAGTTGTTTTATCCATTTTTTTCTTTGGGTTGCTTGCATAACAGCTCTGCAAAATTGAGTTTGAAAAAACAAGTCTCTTGTTCTTGATCAAACATCAAGCAAAAATCCTTCAATGTTGGAGCTCTGCTTCCAGGTATCCACATTCAGTCCTGTAAGAAGTGTTGACCACAATGAGAGAGTTCCTGGTCTTACCTCAGAATATCAGCAAAGCAGAGCATGGTAGTTCACAGACTGGGGGCACCAAATAGCCCAGGCTTTTCCCCCACTCCATCACCATGAAGATAAACGATTCAACAATCCCTTCCCCCATCAGAACTCATCCACATATTAAATCACATATCTATCATATAGCATATCTATATCTATATGTATATATCATAATTATAGCTATATACCCTGGAAGTCAAAGACCATTAAACAAATACAGAAAATAGTCCCCTGGAATTGTTACTTTTGGTCTTTTGCAAAAAGACTCCCGGGGTATTTACGATCCAAATGTCTGGGCCCGCACCTTGCTGCGCTCCTTTTCGCAATCTCCCAGGAAGGTGCCCCAGCGGTTCCTCGGGTGGTGAATTCTGCAAATGGCAAGGGGATATAATAATATCCTATATATAAAGATATATACATACATACATACATACATACATACATACATACATACATACATACATACATACATACATACATACATACATACATACANCAGACAGACAGACAGACAGACAGACAGACAGACAGACAGACAGACAGACAGACAGACAGACAGACAGACAGACAGACAGACAGACAGACAGACAGACAGACAGACAGACAGACAGACAGACAGACAGACAGACAGACAGACAGACAGACAGACAGACAGACAGACAGACAGACAGACAGACAGACAGACAGACAGACAGACAGACAGACAGACAGACAGACAGACAGACAGACAGACAGACAGACAGACAGACAGACAGACAGACATACATACATACATACATACATACATACATACATACATCATATCAACAGTACAGTAGCAGTCTACAAGGCGAGAAATCGAAAGATGACCATCTTGTATCGGAGGAGCTTGCGACCATCGCCTTTAATGAATGGAATGCTGACTCAGCTGCTGATCTAAATGGGCCCGAACTATTGTTTTCTGTGTTTGTTCTTGGCTTTTGTTTTCCCTTCATTTTGGGGAAGTTGTTTCTATTTGTATTTTTGCCGTGGATTCATAATGTTCTTCTCCATGTTCCTTGAACATGGTTCTCTTGACACAGAATTACAGTCGCCAAGTTGGAAATATGTTGTCTAAGTCGCCAAAGTGCTGAAAATGATGTGAAGAAGACCAATAGAAGTACCTCAAAAAACCTCAACAAATCGAAGAGTCAAGTCTTTGAATCGAGAGGCGTTAGAACTTCTCGACCCACGTGGAGCAAGAGGGCAGAGCTAAACTCGAAGGCAGTCGGGAACTGTTCGGTCATCTGATGCACCTTGATATCCAACAGGACACTTAGGAAGCTCAGGCGGAAAACGCCAGGAAGGTCGGAAGTGGGTTGGTGTGGTAATGAACCGACCCGTTTCCGGGCGATACCGTGCCATGCCAAACACTTACTGTTTGCTGGACTACTTTTGGGGATGCAGTTGTGAGGGCCATGAGAAAGAATGGAAAGTCAAGGTGGAAGCACATACATCATACATCATTCACAAATCATCCATACAGTCACATGCAGTCCATACATCTTCCACAGATCATCCATAGATCCTCCGTATGATTCAAACTCAACGGGTGCGAAGCCAACAGCGTTAGCTGGACCAAGAGTTGTCAATGCGTATCCCGAAACATCAACAAAAACACTGCATGATGGCTTTACCACCTTGCCCCTATTGAAACTCACGTTGAGAGAGTTTGGTGGGTCCCTCATTTTTGAGATATCCCGACTTTGACATTCCTGCCAGTGATAGTGACATGGTGAAAATCACAACGGAGCAGCATCCTTCAGAGTCTAAGGCTCTGAATTGATGGTAGTCACGGGTTTCTCTTCTGGTGATCCACTTAAATCATGTGTTTTCAGGTAGCTGCAACTTAAGGAACAACCCACAAACAACCCACATATGCGCTGCAACCCTCCCATGCCACAGAATCGAGCTACACATTCCAACCATTGTAGAAAGATTGGGCTATACCTTCGGAGCAGTCAAGGACAACAATCATCCCCTGCGGTACAACTATGCGTCAGATCGCCTATCCATTGTTCAAATATTCGCTACTTTGCTAGACATAGGGAAAAACATCTACAGTATGTATATCTATCTAATGTAAATAAGGTACCAGCAAATGTAACCAAATATATGAAAAAAACACATGTATATTGCATGCTCAGGGCATAGTACAGAAATTCAACCCAGAGAGCAACCAGGTCAAGGTTTCCAGGAAGCATAATCAGTGCCCATGGAACTGAGTGGCGACGGTGGGTGAACAGCTAAGGCATTTGGCAACCATACTCTACTTCTATACCCAGTGCATCAATGCAGGGTATGCGTTCCCACATTTAGGTTGGTTTGGGGGGCTACATGTGGGATATCAGCCCCAACTCACATTTTCTGAATGGTGAACAAAGCACATTTATCTTTTAGGAAACCCGTCATGGTTGGTACCTAAAGGTTTCAATCAAATGCCAACTCCCAGCATCTCCCAGGTCACTCACTGGTGGGTTTTTCACCATTCCCCAAGCGTGTACGAAAGCGATGACCAAAGGAGCAAAACTCCTGGTCTCATCTGTAAAGGCAAATCCAGTGAACCATTGAACCAATGCTAAAGCAATGATCTAATTCCAGTCAAATTATTGAAATGACAACTTGAGGGAAGGAAAACCTTGTTGAATATCAGCGCTGTTGAGCAGTTCAATAATTTTGTCTCGAGGATTCTCTGCTGCAGCTGTGCTATGTTTATGGATGTCAATAGTTTACTGAAATTCACAAAATTTTACAATTCGACAACCTGAACCGAACATGCAACATTCTGATAGATTCAAAAAAATGGATTCCCTACTGAACCACGGCTGAAACATGTCTGCTGTTTGACGTTGATTTGCACATACCGCCACGACCCGTTTTTGCAAGTCAGTCTCAAATTCAGGCACCATGACAGACTTATCACTTGTGGGTGATTGGCACCACGTACAGTAGAAATGTTCAACACAAATAACACATATGAGTGGTGCACTCCAAATTGGATGTCTTCGTTTCACATCCAAACAATTCGATCGTAAATATTTGCAAACGTTGCTGTCATGTTCATAGACTTTGAACACGTGCTGCTTACTTTTAAGCTTTGATGCTTTCACACCCGAGAACTCCACATGGTGTCGAAATGACTCCGACAGAAACATGCTCCGACTCCAACAACTCCTTCTGGATCAACAGGAGCAAGCCACGGAGGGTCCGGTAGTGCGGATCCATACACAACATTGCAACCTAGGAAGCGAGTCTTGCATGTGCTGGCAGTTGCAGGCCGGATGGATCCCACACAAGAAAATTGGAAAAATGGTTCGTGCTGAATCTGTTCCTAACTCATACATGTCTTCACTATCTATCACTTGCACCTCCTAAAGTTTCCATGGGAGTAGCTTCTTTTGGGATCATCTTGATTTCACATAACATCCAATGGTCCATGGATCACCCCACCGACCTGAGATCCTGGCTGAGCTTACTTGCGCAGTACGATCCCAACCATCTGAGCAATGGATCAGCACATTGCATTTCAATACATCCTGACGTCAACCAGGGCAGAAGGTCCAGGACGAAAGGTTCCATGGCCGGATGTGTGTTTGGATGAATTGGAAGACTTTGTCGACCTAAAACACACACGTTGACCTAACACAAAATACTGTGAAACAAAAACAACAATTCCTGGTATGAATAATCAAATTTTAAGATGCACACAACTTACAACCTAACAACCTGTCTGCAAACAATTAGGATTGTTCATGATTGTTCCAAGCCCGTCTCGTCTCGTTCAAGGTATCTGTAGTTTTTCGGCAGGTGAAGGCACCATCTCATGGATCACCATGTTGGCGCACTGAAAGATAGCACCCATGATGTCATACCTCGACGGTTGCTGCTGTCGCTACGCCAAGCGCAACGGAGTCACGTCAGCAAAGCCAGCATAGATGTAGAATATATGATTCGTTGCACAAGATATTCACTGCAAGATACAATGCAGTGTCTCATATGTGCATTTAAACAAAATGCCTGGTACAGTAGTATCTGAATCCAAACGTGTTCAGTGTTCATCATGCAAAAAGTCTTGCCGATGTTCCAACTTCCCGACCAAGTTTGAAGGTGACGAGTAGGAAACCAACGAATTGACCGTTGGTCGGTACTAAATTCTCCTTTCACCTGGGGAATTGCATGGAATTACTGTGGGCTTTCCAGACCACTTTATCAAAGGGTCTTGGGCATTTGGGATCAACCATGACAAGCTAAAAATAAATATTGCAAGGATGCCTTTGTCACATATCATGCACCAGCAGAATGACAGAACACAATGTAGACTTGCTTATCTCAATGTCTAAGTCTACATCTGTATATCTGGATATCTGTATATCTACAACCTTTATATGATATTTCTCTCTCTCTCTCTCTCTCAACGTGTGGATATGTAAACAATATGTATGTATGAGATATATAAATATACATTTGCATGTAGAATATGCAGGGCCAGGGGACATTATCCTTTACTATTTAATTTTGCAAGATCGTGCCAGGTTTCAGAGCCCTTGACCACAAACATGAACCCATCAACTGGAAAGTCCTTGAGGTTTGATTGTACCGATGCGAAGACAAAATGTTCACCAGACTCAAATAAAGGAACAACAAACATTTGCCAGATCCTCTTCGAGACTTGCCAATTCAGTAGTAGTGTCCCTTACTCAGTATTCTAGACTGTTAACATATCTATGTTTATTGAGGACATCTGACGTGGTCTTGAGTGTGCTCGCATGTAGGAATGTTTCATCGTGTTTCCATAATCAAGATATGTGTTGATTTGCCCTTTGGCAGTGGCAATGTGGAGAGTCTTGTGTGAAGGACCCAGGCCGACAAGGCACCAACCAGAATTGGCAACATCTTTGAACCATGATCCTACCTGCGCGGTGCTGCTGGAGCTAGTATGGCAAACGTGAACGGACTCCACGATATCTTGAAGATGGTGACGTTGCAACAAAGCATCCTGTCCATAAGCCTTTCATCCTAAATGTTTCAAGAGACATGTATATCTATATATGCAATGAGGTGACCAACAAACTCTTTGGAAAAACATCCAATCGGAAGAAACGTCAACCTTTATAAGCCTGAACGACGATGGAAGGCAACAACGCACCTCATCGTTGCTGAGTCCCGAAACGGCTTGGCCCATCTTCTTCCAAGCATCCCCTTGGCCAAGCGAATTTCCAACAGCTTCACTCATGCTCGGCATTTTCTCAAATCAAATGCCCTAACCCAAGTGAACACATCACGGAATAATCCTTACAGGATTCACATTTAAGGATCTCTTAGGCGGGGTCTGTTCCTACTTTTTCCAAAATATGAAACTAGATAAACTAGGGTGGACTATAGTTGGAGCAACTTTTTGTATGAATTCTGGGAGCACAAATCAGAAATCAAACCATATAATTTTTCTGGATCTGTTTCATCTGATGCTTTTGATGGGTAAAGATTCTCAGTCCTTCTCAAGGCCAAAAATGGACAATTGTCAAACGTACGCTCAAAGTAGCACCTCTCCCCGCCGGGTGATATTCCACTGATTCCAGGCTCGGCTTTAGTTGCGAGAAAACATGTGGAACTATGTGAAACCAAAGGATCTTCTTGTTATCTACTACCTAAGGTAGTCGCAGCTGGAGAGTTGGTTCCTACTCTCTCTCTCTCTCTCAACACATGCAGGAGCCTCAGGGAATTCTACAGGATATAATAATATTGATAATAAGATATGATAAGGGAATACTTTTAGTTGTGCTGGAGTGATTTATTCTGATTTATTCTTGCCTGGGATCGTGTGCTGTGTGTTCATATCTAGTAAAAGATTTCAATCTCCAAGTAGGTAGGGAAAACGCTCTATGCTTCAACCTATGGTCTTCAGAACTTGTCCATCCAAGGCTACTTTTGAGAGCATTTGGTCTCTGGACACCTACGAGTAGTATCCACGCACTAATCACAGCTGTCTGAACGGGAACACATGTCAGAAACTTCCCAGTATTGGCTTTTGAGGAGTGACATCATGGCCTGGAAACGACCGTATCAAATTGGACTACAATACCATCTGGATATTTTACTCTACAATCTGAACCATTGTTTGGGGTAACCTCGGCGGGTTGGTCGTTATAAATAGGCCAACTGCTATAGTCTGACAGGAATATTGCGCAAGCCTTTTTGCTGCCCAACCCAAGCCGTCTCTTGCCGGCAAGGATCGAACTGCATGAACATTGTCGATGTTGCCAAATACCAAACGGCAGCCATCGTAATCTGGCAAGATCGTGAGATGTGAGAAAAAAACATGAAAAAACAATATTCAACCCTTTCAAGCGAATCTAACTCCGTTTTTAACATGCCCTAGACTGGCGGAATCGGTATGGAAGACGAAAAGACTAAAAACATCTGTACCGTTGTCTCAACTCCTCTTGTCTACCAGTAGAAGTTCACCCACTCAAGAAAATGTCCTTACAAACCAGTACAAAATCCACTGCAACAAGGTGTGTATCGATAGACCAGTAGAGCCAGTTCTTCTTGTGACCTATTCCCGAATTTTTAGGGACTGACCAGTGCCACCAAGTAGCTCTCAAAGCCACCGCCATTGACTTTGTTGGCATAGGCAGCTTTCCTCTTGCCACATGTACTCTGTCAATGTTTCTGCCAATACTTTGGGACTCGAGGGAACCAAGGAACATACCCAACATGCAATCACCAATCGTAGCAATCAGGGCGGAATCTTCTGCAAGCGTCATCTTTTAGAATTTTGAACAGTAGCACTTTACGTAGCAAAAATAAGGAGTAGCTTGCCACTCATTCTGGCACATCTACCAAGGCTCTAGGACATGACTCTGCTTGAAGGACTCTTCGGAATGGGCCACTCGTGATGAAATTTGCCCGTACATTCCATACAGTATCTCTATCCATCCCTCACCCCTTTCGTAGCACACGAATGCTGGTCAAATGAAAATTTCTCGGAAGAAAAACTTCTATCGGGATGTACAGTACTTATAAGACTTCTACCAGGTCTTCTGCTCGTTAGACCCTGGAATGACATGAGGTTCACATACATTCACACCATAGTTCAGTAAACTAAAAGCTGGTTGCACACAAACACCTCGAGGCTTTTCATGCGACCTTAACTTCCCTGAACGATTAGGACTTAGTCTCCTTGGTCGCAAGTCCAGAATCAGCAGGTCTCGGTCTTTGCCGCACCTTCTATGTCACCGAAGCAAAGTCAAGGAGATCTGGAATGACAAAATAGAATTTTTAAAAATATGAAAAAAAAACAGCAGTCTGCAAACTTAAGTACACCGGCTAGGATTCCAACAGTAGAAGAACGGGTTTTCAATGATCACTCCTATTTTGTGTGGGAACAACATTATGGTTTACTCATGTTAAGTGTGTGTGGACCTGAAATCAGGGTCTAGCGCCCGAACCGATCCCCACGAATGACTTGGTAGCGGAAATTGTCCTTATGACCTCCCCCAGATTCATAGGCGTTGCAGATGGTTGCAGTCACTGAGGGCATAAGCAATGGGAAGCTCTCAGGCGGCGTAGGGTCTAAAGGCTTCAAGCCTTGTGAACTATTGTCAGCTCTTCCTGCACACCGTTATATAAGTGGATTCAATCAACTTCAAGGAACCTACCACTACTAACTAATCTGATTAGATAAATTATGTTACCATCTCTTGATGCTGCTGCAAGTGTTACTGTGATATCTTGTATAGATTCAACATAGATAAATCTGGATGTTTTTTTTCACCATGAAAACCACAGCTGCTTGACCCTTGAATCGTTATACGTACAACTACCAACCAAAAAACACCCAACCTGATGGCGCCCAACATCTTCTCGTCAGACAACTCAGGTTGTCCTGGAAAATGGAAAATCAACTCATGGGAAGGATTAAAGTTTGCATACCCGTTCATGAATCGGGATTCATCATTTGACACGATATCTACGGGATGAACTGAAGATTTAAAATCCATCCATACCGTTGATGTACAAAACCTGGCTGACCAGTTGCATTTAGGTAAAACATCCCACATAGTGTTTTCACCATGAGTAGTGTAGGGTTTGTCCTTCAATGATCTTCAATGGTATCTCGATACAGACCGTAGGGCCAAAGAAAACCCAATCCTAGCTCACCTGAGGATTGGAGCATGAGATACCTCTACTATACTTAGATCATTGCCTTAAGCAACCTCTGGGGATCGTCTCAAAGGGTACCAGTATGGCTAGGGATGTGACTATGTCTTTTGTTTTGTCCGATGTAGTTTAGGAAACCACCATGCCAAACAAAAAAACATGAGTGTTGCACTACACCATCTACTTTCTAGGTGGTATAGATGAAATAAATGAGTGCCATTGACTTGATTGTGTCGGAAGATCGTTGTCTAATGCTAGTAAGCCTAGGAACAGGACAGGGAATCCAACCAAATACCACGCCATGTTCATCGTGCCCTGGCCTAGAAGCCCCTCCATAGGTTGCGCACAACGCCACAGAGATGCAAAGTTACTACCATTGCACCAGCTCAACGTTGGCAGTCGCCCTGGTTGGCGAAGATCCAAGTGGTGTCAAATCATGTCACAGCAGATGGATTGTTCAACTACGATCAAATCAGTGGTTCACATATATGGGCCAGCATTCTGTGGTTCCACCCCCTGCCCCAATAGTTGTACAAGTACTAGTTGTGCGTGCTGGGATCATACCATGGGAGCAGGAACGTGGAGCGTGCACCCATGTAAAGTATAAAGGTTCATCAACAACACCAATAATTACTGAAGAAAAAGGTAGTGCCTCTATTTCAAAACCACCAGGGTTTGACCAAAATTGGTGTTCATCTCCACTGATCTTTCAGCAAGTTGCTTGTGCCAGCTTGACCAACACTTGGCGATGTTTTCTCAATTTCCGGAAGTTCTGCGGATGCTCAAACTCCATTGACAGTGCTTCAGAATTTGGATCGCCCCACACACTTGTGGAACCCTTGTGACATTCAAATTCTACTGGTTGTTTAGTATGGCGATCATATGCGCCTTTACAAATCTTACAAGGCCCATTGTAATCTCTTTCTACTTGCAATCGGGCAATATCACCCTCTCTACAAAAGAACCAACCAATGTTTCAAGCAGTGCTCGCACGTCCGCATGTGTCCTCCAGTCAAGAACGAGCACGATATCATAATCAAGAAAATAGTCTCATATAAACAAAATCAAGTCATGTTCATGCTTGCATCAAAAAAATGGTACCTTGGGCCCTTGCAAGAGCGAGTAGACATGAACAAACTTTAGGTTTTTGGGCTCCAGAGTTCGATGACAGGTGCAACACCTAACAGTTGGGGCAACATTGAAAGAACTTGTTACATTTCATTGGGGTTGGTTATTATAAGGATTCTTACAATGGTTTCCCATGATTCGTATAGAACCACTTGGTAATATGAACAATGATTATAGTCAACTGTGGTACACAATACAGTAGGTGGATTTAAATTATATCAATAATCAAGCAAACGTTGTACTGCCTATCATTTCCCTGATTTCCTTTAGTTCGGTATAACAATTTTCAAGCTAAGCCCTGTAAGTTCATTATTCACAATAATTTCTTGCAAGTCATGAGGTGTATTTATTATTTTCTGTCCACGCAACCTCCGTCCCCGCACCTCGTTTTCGAAAGGCAGCCACCCGCCGCAGCTGATCATGACCCGTTTCTGCTGGCACAACCAGTGCAGCTGGATAGGTATCGCAAAGCTGGTAGTCATCTTGGTTGCAAGGTGCTTTAAGCTGATGTCCGTGTGCAACAAAACACAATGAGACTAGTGGACAAAATCCTGCCAAGCATTTGGAAAATTCACCATAACAACCGGTGCAGAATATTGTCCACCAACTGTACTGTACCTATCAGTGACAGATCAAACTTGATCGTGGGTTTCAATAGTTTTGAGCTACACAAACATCATCATGGATCCTCGCAAATCCTTCCCATGGCACTGCCTACCACGATGCCTTTTGCTAGCAAGATGATTTTGTACAGCGTCTTCTCATGTATTCTCGGGGTGAGTGGTGACATGCTTCTCCTGAAACATGCTTTCTTTATTGCCACGCACCTCCTCCGTATCTATACCAACCACCTCTGATGGTATATCTAGCTTCTTTTGGGTGAAACAATACCAATCAATACAATATATGGACTGTACGTCGGTGTACCCACCATCGCTACATGGCCACTTTCTGCAAAGAAAGTTTTAAGTGCTCTGGGAGATGTATCACTTGTTTGAACCCACCTGAACAAAATGAATGCTGATGATTTTCCTTTCACATGGTGGCAATATGTGTAGTTTATTGTATCTACTGTAAATCAAAACAAGTCTAAAGCCATCATAAGCCATCCAAATCCTCATCCGCCAATCTTGCCAAGGTGCTGTTTGCAGAACCTCCAGCGAGCAAATGTGTACCCATTCAAAGTCGCTATAAAATCGCTAAGGGATGGTCACCCTTCAATAGAAAACCTTACCTTGGGTAAATTGCTACTACCAGCCATTTAGGTGATGATGACTAATTATGCCTAGTAGGTCCTCCTGAAACTTTATGGTTTGACGACCAAGATGCATGACACTTTACTATGAGACGCACGCGTAGGGTTTGAGAAACTGGTCATGCCCTTAGCTGATGTGTGTGCTGCCATCACCTGCCTCTCAGATTTAGCAATGACCGAATGCGTCGCGTTGTTCTTGAAATTGAGAATCATCTTTAGGTACCCGCAACAGTGATTAAAGATGGGTGTCCTTTCAAGTGTCGGAAGTTCATCCCAAAGAGGCATCTGACATGTGAAACTGTGTCTGCTACCTACAAGAATAAGGTGGCTAACGTTAATCTTACGCCAAAAGCAGGTGACTAAGTCCTAGGTGTTTGCTTTCAGTCTGGCTGAATTGCATGTGTAAATCTGAGGGGCATTAATATATGAGTGTATGTATGCCTGCGGAAGTATTGGCTTCCTACTGGCTCCCTTTTTGTGCTGCTATTTTCTGGTGCGTATGCTTATGTCATTTGTGTCTCTTTTGCCTCCCAAGTCTGCATCTCTGTATCTGTGAATGTGTCTTAAGCAAGCGAGTAAGAAAGGGATTACTTCATTGAAGAAGTCAGAAAGGCAAGTATTTTAAAAAGAGTCAAACGTGCAAGCGATTGCAAGTGTGTGTCTGTACGTGTTTGCCTGTGTGGGCAATCTTTTATCAATCTGGAAAAGCATGAAATCGCTAGGGTTTTCCACGGAACGCTGTCACGATGGCGATCATGCTGCTGTCGAGCTGCTAATCTTCCAAGGACAGCCTGATTGGCCAATGCCCATCCTGCTGCGTGAGCCACAAATCGTTCAACCAAAACATATACGCAGCCGCAGCTAAAGAAGAAGGAAATAAGCAACCAAACAAATTGGACCAATACTAATCTGAAATAGTTGTTACATGTCGTCAAATCCTGTAGACATCTAGAGGTTTTCTATAACCCACATCTCAAAATGACCCAACAATAACGTGAATTCAAATGCATTTGAACACTCCAGGCACATCCACGCAGTCCTCTGGAACTCTGTTCCTTGCAAACATATGGGGTCATGTTTTCGACCTTTTTGACTCATGGAATCTGTCAAATCAAGGAAACATATTAAACGTTTGAAACATATCATTGAAATATGTATATACAAATAGTCGTATAGTCTATATATGCATATGAAAATCATGGATGCCATCGTTTCTTTAGGTGTTCAGCTAGACATTGCCTCCTTTCTTTGTTGCGTCTTTGATTCATTAAGCTGGTCTCAAGTGTGATGCATGGGGATGGGCCAAGAGTCCAGGATCATAGAGATTCCAACCATCATCCAGCTGAGTTCCAACTGCAGCTGCCTCAAGTGACATTTCTTACGCCCATATCCTTGCATGCCAGTGTGCATGCTGTTTGGTGGTGAAGGTGCTTGCTTTGATATAGTCTTTTCACAGTGGATTTTTGCAAACAATGGAGCAAATCTATTGGAGGAGATTGGAGGTCAAAGCCCTGGCTGATGTGGAGTGACTTGTGACTAATGCTTGCCTAAAAAATATCATGGATGTTGACTTGGAATGCTTTGGACTGATCCCTTGCAATCGCTACTCTTTCAATAGTATCCCAGGTGTTCAAGTTGTTTAATCATCCACAAAAGCCGTTTTCAGACCAATTTCTCCCAGTGCATGACAATTTGTCTTATTCCAAAAGGCATGCCAAAGCCTATGCTTTTTTGCTCATACTGTCCATCCAAACTGGAGAATTACTGGAGTTGCCGAATCGGGTACATTCACAGATTTCAGGAGGCTCATCAGATTAACACCTGAATTGTAAGATCTAACTAAAATCTGGAAATACTCATAAACAGTCTGATCATCTCACCCAAAAACAGGAGTCTTCATTGCTTTCACCAAGCTGCGTAGGGGAAAGCGAAAAGGGCCTCGTTTTCGCAAAAACCCATCACAACAGAAAACTTACCCAACGTATTGGTATACAGGTGCATCAACACAAATCATAACCTTCAATTCCATTAAGGTGTAACCAATCCCAAATGAATTTACGTTTGAAGAATCAGCTTTACCGAACCACGTCAGGCAAAACATAAGATGATTATTGTGTTTCTGAGTGCAGCTTTTAAGGCGGCAAGTGGACCAGCTACTCTGTTAGTGCTATGATTTTGGAACTCGAATCCAAAGAAACAGGGGGCCATTGAAAAAAATGAACTGAAGTTTTCAGCACTTTGTGGCCTGCCAGACTCGTGTAAAATAGTAGCGAGAAATGACGAGAACCGCATTCATGAATCTCGTTACCCGTGGTCTGAAAACTACTTGAAACAAAAAACAACTTTAAATACTTTAAAACAAATACCAGAGTTGCCGGAAATGATAGAAACCTCTGAATCGCCGAGTATGAAAACCTCTGGCAAGGATTTCACCATCTGGGTTGGCTTTCCTACTGGAAACGAAAAAGCCAAGAACTGTTTTACCCTGCACGTTGTATCTTGAAACTGAGAAAAGTCGTTCCAATGATTGTCCAGAAACTTGGAGTTCTCGCATTTGTCCTCAAACAAAAACGAGCTTCTTCCTGCCAAACCCAACAACTCCCAACAGAAAAAGGGAGAAAATCAGCTGATTCAATCCTGGCCTTGGTGTAGTTCGCACCAGGCTGGCTAAGAGCAAGGACTGCTTCTTCTATAACCACCAAATCCTGGCTTTGGAATGAAGCTGGGTGAACTATACATAATCGCACTGCTATTTCACTAACCTCAAACCATTTCAGGTGATTTCTGCTCCCATCATAAATCACCCTTTTGCTTCTGTTGAATCAACTGGCATTTTGCATTGCAGAGTCAAATATCAGTACATATAGTTTAGATCTACTAGTATAGATACATAAATGCAGGTATCATGGTATATAAATATGTATACGTATAAATATATTCATAATGAATATTATATAGAGTAAATAAGTGTGTGTTTACAGCGCCCAAAATTCAATGTGAAGCAGCCAGGTCTCTGGTGATTTGGTCTGGGTATTGATTTGATCTCGTGACTGTGTCCAGATTGATTCATGGTGAAGAATCTCAGTCGGGCTGTTGATTGCATCAAGTATAAACAACTCAAGATGATCAAGCCAACACATGACATTGAATTTGAACGTGATGATTCCAAAGAAAGCCCTTTCAGGGTTTCATGATTTCATCTTTGCTGTTGAGCACCGACACCTCGACACCATGGCACCACACGTCCTTCACTTGTGGGACCAGAATCATCAAAAGGCGAAAATCCTGAGACAAAGGCCCCATCCCAGAACCATCAGGTAAAATAGAAAACTTTTCAGTAGCTGTTCATCAAATTCCCTGTTAATTGGTGCATTGGAAGGATTCCAAACCAGGCCTGAACCAACGAATTCCAGTATTTGTTGATCATTAGACATTGGACCTTGAACAAAAACATACAAAAACCATTGTTACTTATGATTGTTTGAACTGTCCATATTCAGGATCCAAATTTACATCACCATTCTCACATTCGTCATATCAAAAAGCAGGATCACTAGGGGCAGTAGTGCTGTGAGGTCAGTGACTGGTTGAGAAATAAAACAATGGGGGCTCTAGGCTAGCTTTAGTGGCTTGGTTCTAGGCTACAGAAAGTGGACATGAAGGAAACCACATGTCCACTCGCTGATCACTTGGGGCCACTAGGGCATACCTGTGACAAACTTAAGGATCCCTTTGCTGTAGCTCAAAAAAGACTCCACCATTCGAACTAACCATGCACAGCATACAAATGCAATGTGTGTAAAGAGTACAACGGCAAAATGCCTGCACGATGTGCCAATACCTTAAAACATTTTTGTAGATGAGTGCCATACTTATTATCTTTCCGTCTCTCTACAAACTGTTTAAGATTTGATATCGTATCAGAATCGTATCCACTTCATATCATGCAGTCAGTAGTTAATGGCAAAACTGTGGCAAACATCAAACATCCTTTAAACTACACAGTTTGTTCGATCAACACTTCCAGGCAGAGTTTGGGTGTGCCCACCTTCGTGGTAACATTCAGCCGCCACTGCTGCACACCTGCCTTGCGAGGGGAGGGGTCAACAGTGGCACCTCCAACTGAGGGACTTGGCTTCTACAAATGGATTTTTAGACCATGGTGTCAGATGGTGATAGTTTGCCAACCTCTGCAAATTCTATCTATTTACTGTATACTATCACTTTACCTGGATGACTTCACTTTGAAACCTCATCCGTTCAACTTTGTACAACCATATTGAAACCGTCCTTTTTTCGCCACAAAAATCACCAGGTTTCCAGGGAACGTCCATTTCCTCCAGGCCTCAGAGGTGACACCCTCATAGTCCAGCTTCTCAATGAGTCCCAACGGGATATCCAAGAGCTGCTTTTGTGCCACCCTGAAATTCCGCAACTCGTGGGAAACCTTGTGCATTTTGTAAGATCTATGAGATATTAGAACATAATACACAAACACACGCATACACACACATATTCGGTATGTCTGTATATGCATGTGTATATATGCAAATAATATGCTAGCTCCTATATGTACATATAACCAGATTCATACTAGCTATATAGATGATGGGTCTCAAACAAACAAGAAACACTACCAACTGAAACACGTGCCGTTGAATCAAAAAACATTCAAAAACATTAAGGTTCGATTCATCAGAGCACATCACATTGATCTTCAATATCTGAGAATGGCTCCAATGATTGAATTCAGTAACATAGAGTGGATGCTGGAAAATCTGGGCTCAAAACTGCGTCCAAAACTCCAACACTGACATGCCATAACTTCAACCATAAACTGCATTCCAAGACATCCAGGCAAAAAGAACTGGCCACTCATCTTGAGACATGCAAACCTTGTACAACATTTCCCCATCTTCCACCACTCAACGTGGAGCGCCGTTCTTCCCACCAAGCCGGTTTGCCAAGAGGCCAAGCCAACTTGTCTTTCAAGGTACCCTTGGGTACTTGAAACTTCATACGATAATTGGAGATCAGCAAACGGCCCTGTGACAAGCGGGCTAGAGAATCGGTACTGAGTGGCAATTCGGGGAATGGACAAAGATTTCGGGGTTAAAACAAGGGGGCATGATAGGCTTATGTCATGTGAGATGGAATAAACTATTGGATTACATTGATCAATCACTTGGACATGATTGCTGGCTGCAACCCTACTCACTATATACTGTAGATCCAAAGGGATTGGTTTTCAACTCTTCCAATGGAACGTCTACCACCTCCTTTGGTTGTTCCAGAAGGTGTGCCTGTGGCTATTTATTGCTCTTTCCACAGCCTGAGTCCTGCTGTTTCAAGCTTATCTTCGCAAGGCCCAAATCTTTGATTTTGTTTGGGAGGTAAAGACATGATCTTATATACAACAATTCACCATGCCTTACCTACCCATCCCCAGCCCTTCAGCCTGCAACTCCCTAAAAGGCTTGTTGATTGGCAGCACGCAAGGGCTGATGGAATAGTGCACCTGGCGAAGTCAATATGGATCATGCTGGAACTTGAAACACTAGCCACATGGAAAGGTATGACTGATCTTCTCAGAAATATCCAAACAGTAAACATAAGGAGGTATTAGAAACATACCGTGATGCTGAAACACCCTGACACCGTATAAACATGGCAAACCAGATTGAATCGGTGCGAATTTACGTAACATGATGCTCAGAGTACCCACTCTGAACTGAGCAAGTCTTTAGTCTCGCTATAAATCATCCAACCTTAGATGGACAAAACATCGTCACCAAACTGATAACCCCCGGATGACAACTCTATGATACACACATTCATTAATAAAAGGCTTCAAGTCAAATGCCAAAAAACTGAGGACATTTGTCGCCATTCTCAATATTTTTGCCAAATCAAAGCACCATCCAAATAGGTGTGGTTCAAGATTGTTGGGCCCAAAATGAACCCATCAACGATGACAATGGCAAAATTGAAGGCCCCCGTTGGCACCCAAATTTTGACCCATCCAAATCATCACATTTCTCTATACCGAATCATGCCATCAGCACCTTCTCCCCTGGCAAAATATCATCAAAGCCTCGACGAGGTTCTGACTTTGAAACAGCTCTTCATGGCATGGTATGCCACAGCATGTTCAACAACAGTTGTCTGACATGCTGGAAAGCATGCCCAAAAGCCGACAAATCATCTATGATTTATCTACGGTAGTGTAAGATATGTGGGTACTTCTCCACGATCATCCATTTTCCTCCATTTTCTGGAGACCTTAATATCCTTAATTTGAGGAAACTGCTACTACACACATCGCGGTAAAGCCGCTCGTGTATTTCATTGTATTGAGACTCTCCCACTTGAGGAAACACGAAGGGATAAGAAACTAAAACAATTAGTTGAGATAAGTTGAGATACTTTGAATATAAACATAATTTTTTGGGGCCATCAAAAATTTACAAGAAAGACTCTCAAAACCACAGTTGTTGATCCTTTTTGACTACGTATGCCCTGGCAGAATTCTTTTGCATTCTACCACCAATCCATGTTAAAATACATTCAAACACAAAATGCCAAAACAGCAATGAGCGAAAATGAAAAACATGGCCGCAATGAAACAACAAAACTGAGGCCAACCTCAACTTTGATCTCATTTGGGGTCTCGGGGCTTAGGCCGCCAAGTTACGAATCTCCTCATTGGGCCGTTCGGCCAAAGGTCTGACGGGCAATTTGGGAATCTCCACTCGGGAGCCCTGACCGGTGCAAAGATGACTTCTTGTTGGTCGGTGTTTGTTGTTTTCCCCAGGAACTCATGGAGAATAGGAATGCCTTCGATAAAACTTTTGCTGTTGTTCCATTGAACAATGACCCATGCTTTACTGCTCGGTCATGAGATAAAATGTATAAACACGTACATGAAAGTATGTTTAATTATTGATTATAAAAAAAACCATACGTGATATAACTATAGACCCTGTCTGGGATGTACCGTTGACTAAAAGGTCATGTTTCGATATGTGCAAAACGTGGAAGTCCAGGATACAATAAAACTAATTTCCCTCTTTCATCTCACAACTGACAGCAAGACTCAATTTTATATAAACAGTAACGTTTATGCAACCATGCATATACAGAATTTCATGGATCCGGATCCTCAGGAAACGCCTGTGATTTTGCAGCGGCGAGGCCGGTCTTCAAGTTGTCCTGATCACCATGGCTGCATGAAAGTAGATGACCCAAACGCCTCCCATAACCATTGCTCCTCGCCTCTTCCGAAACTACCATTCGAGAATTACGCCGCTTACATGCATGGTAGAATGGACATTGATCGCTTTACGAATCTGAATTGAGACCAATTTGAGGGTTCCCTTTTGAAAGTGGCCAAAATTCAGTGCATCTGCATGGTTGCATGGCCTGAACCTCACACACATGGAAGAGGAAACTACACTAAAAAACAACATTTGCTTTGGTTCCATGTCAAACCAAGTATGAGTATGAGGAACAATTTCGAGGCTTTCAGTGACAGCTCCACATGTCATCATCTTTTGACCAAAACAATAGGTGACCGTTTCAAAAAGTGAGGAACATCTTCCAATTTGAGTGTTTCTGAAGGACATATTTTCGGGTTTGAACTTCTAGGATCTTCTAGGTACAACAGCATCCTCAAGCAGCCCTTCCAATCCCTCGGAGTTATTGGTCACTCCAAGGATCTTTGACAGCCGAACCAACCTGCCACAATGCGCCTTGCAGCGGAAAAGATGGTTGAGAAACCACCAGCAAAAAGGAAGATACACATGGTACCTCTCAAAATACTCCAAAATTGGACCAAGTGACCAAGTTCAAATCCATTCAGTGTTCTCTTTTGGTTCATGACAATAGAATAAGGAAGGACTCCAGCAGAGTTCCGAGATTCTTGTGAGTCGAAACAAATGTAGGAATCACCAATGAACTTTCATGTTGGATGTACTACGTAGATCAAATATATACGTAGGATGTAACGGCCTGTGACTTTGATACCTGTTTTGGAGTGCAACTCCTGCCTAGCACCGATGAGGACTCTTTGGTTGGCCTGCAAGAGAGTTGAAACCGAGTCACAGTGGAACTTTTGTCAACAACACTTTGAAGTCTTACATGTTTGGGGATCTCACCTGCCACTGTGGGAGCAGCACACCTGAATCACTTCTATCGGAGTTGAACATTGAGACTACCTTCTCACCACCAAGTGCGGCCATGCTTGCAAGTTGGGGATGACTGAAAATTCATGACCAAACAAATTCAACCGAAACATGATCAGCCATCTATAAATAACATACTGTAATATGTATAAGTGTGTCACATGTCCAAGGCAATTGATCAATGAAATTTGAAAGGCCCTCAATTGGAGACAACCCCATTTACCCAGCAAACGCAGAAATCGCGAAAAACGCCCATGAGTACCTCTCTGGTACTCTCTCGGCTGGTCGTGAAGATTCACTAGGCAAGGAAAAAGGATCCTGCAGGTTCATCTTGTGAAGCATATAACTCCACCATCCATGGGCCCAGGACAGCTGATACATGGACTGGTATGAAATATGTTAACTTGAGGGATATCAAAAACCAAATCCACAAACCTCATTGTACTTGTTCGTCTTTGAACAATTGGTGGAACTGGTGTTTAATCTTCTTGATCTTTACCCACAAGACAGAACTGCAACAGAATAGAAACCTCTTCCAGCCATTCCAGAAATCTATAATCACCATCGCCTGTGAGTAAACCACGGGAGTTTCGACCACACCACATTCCGAAAGTATTGTGAGAAGTTAGGTTTTACAACCTCATGATGAGGGACTTACAGTGTACACCTAGTTCATCCAGCGACATGAAATGATCATGCCTTTTGAAAACTGCACTGAAGTGGTAAAACACGTTCCAAATAATATACAGGGCGAACCTGGCACCAGCATCTACTTAAAAAATGGTTCCATTTTTCTTTCCCTGTTCATATGTGTATAGATACATAAATATAAAAATATTGTCTAAATATATTTACAAATTATATAGACATTCAAAGACAATGACATAAAGGATCATAAAGGTGTTAAATCCAAGTCCATCCCGAACAAAGGGGATTACCAACGGTAAGCCATCAACTCATCAAACTTTTCAGTGGCTTGGAGATTCACCATGCAGCAGTGAGGGGTGCTTATACCATGCGAATTTGAAGTAAACTTCCATCCAATGAAAGATGACTGTATTGCTGAAGACAATATCCTAAAAATACTAAAGACATCTAAGGACAAGTCTATTTCTTAACTCTTCCTACCTGCTACAGTGCTACAGCCTTCCCCAACAACTTCCAAGCTTCAAATCCACACTGGAAATGATGGACAGGAATTCCCACACTTGCTTACATTTTTAAGTTTTGGCAGCTTTGTAGTTTAGACTTCATGCCATTTTGATACATGTTGGTTCTGATTGGTGATAGCTCCAAACAAGGAAATACACACCTCACCTCACAGATATTACACAGCCCCTGGTGTCTTGCTCTTTTGCTCTTGCCAAGACTCTTCTGGTACCAACATGGGTGCTGCAAAAGGATCCCCTGCGCTGCCAAAGCACTTCTTTTCCACCTCGAACCGTGCAAGTTTGGCTGCCACAACGTCACTGACTTGATCTATTTTCATACGATGTGATGCACGTATGGATATGTATGCTGTATTACATATTTGTCCTTTTCAGGATGCATAAATACAAGTGAAGCTATCATCGGTAGAAAACCAGCAATTTCATTGTCTATTGGGCTTGTGTTGATGCACGTCAACCCCATACAGTTGACCAGCTCGGCAAAAGAACATAAAAGACCATATGTCAAAGAAAAGATCACAGATTGAACTTAAAATACAACATTCGCTTTCCATCAACCCTCCAACCACCCGGTTTCGGTTCTCGTCTTTACTCCCATGAGTCATACGCCCTCAAAGACTCAAGATGCCCGTAATTTAAGCATACGGTGTTTGAGGTCCCTTAATGTTGATAATATCGGTCTGCCAATAAGACTTTTACTTCAACATATTGTTCGTCAATCAAAGGATAATGTACACATCTGCAATAGAATGACAGGTACTCACTGTATATAGACACAGTCTATACACACTGTATATATGCATGTATATACAAATAATCAATATATACACATCATATTTGTAAATATACGTAAATGTTCACAGTTCCTAATATAGTAGCCAAAGTCGATGAAATTGATGAAACAAAACCCTTTCTTGATAGCACGTTTAAAAACAAAACAGAAGTAGCATCCAACTCCCCCGAGCCACACCGACCTCAGTGGCAAACATCCGGATCTGTTCATCCGACGCATCTCCAAGCCCTGAGTTGGAAGTTGCCTCACCGCTACACCACGGTCACCCGGAAGTGAAACTTTCAGAATCCAAAACATGTTGTGCAAAAAAAATGCTGGACCTTAGGCAATTCGGTTCACATTTCATGACTATCCAAATTTTGGTCCAAGAATCAATACAGTATCTGTTTTGTTCTTCTATATGCGTTCTGATAAACTGAGTGGGATGCACCACCAACAATCAATGGGTGCTCTGGATACCGATCATCCATCAGGCGGTTTGAATATACACCATTTTCTACCCAGTTTCTGGTATTTAGATTCCTCATGATTCCTCCCACTCGAACCCACCTGTAGTTTCCACAAGCTGTCGCGCACACCAAAGACCTGGCGCAGTTCCTCCACAGCACGTGGGTTGTACAAAAGCCTCGTCATTTTGGGCGGGCCCCCGTGTCGGGTAGTGGGCGGGACACACCTATGGTTGAGCTGGGATATAGATCTGGTTTTGTCATCTTCAACATTTGTGAAAAGCCATCCTACTTTTGATGGAAAGAATCCTGCACAAATTTGAAACCCTCCCAAACTGCTAGATTCCCCAAGCCAACTGGCGCAAGATGTATTCCATCAACAGTATCAAGCACCCGAAATCTACTATGAACAAAGACAAAACAACCTAGCGCTACTTCTATTGTGTGAAACATTGGTGTCTTTGGGCATGGTTCCATTCAGGCCACCCAAAGGCTCCCCCAAGAATTCATACCTTGGGGGCAAGATTGAAGCCCGTGCAGCTGGTTCCTAAATTTGCCTGTCAGAAGAGACACTACGTTTCATTCCTTTGTTTGCTCGTGTTCCTCTTTAGAAGAGGTCAATTTCATATCCTTGTCTCCTTAAGGGTTGTTTTACATACAAATAGGCTCAAATAGGTATTTAGGAAGGCCGGTCATGGTTGGCGCTTAAGATTCAGTGTCGATCTTGCCTTTTGCCACCCAAAACCAGAGCTATAAATAGGTTCCACAAGATTGCTGATCGGAAAACCATCCAAACATCATGGATTTTCAATGCTGTCACAATCAAGGGGCTACTGATTGTGCCGTACATTCTCTTGTCAATCTTTGGGCTGACAGTGGAAGTCGAATTGTGGCAATGGTACGTTCCCTCTAATTGCTGATAAGTTGGGGTTTACTGCAGGTATAGTCAGGGTATATTATATAGCTACACGTATGTTTGTTGACTGATATATACTAATATATTGTATATTGATAATGATGGTCATGAAGCAAAAGTGGAAAACACAAAGGATTATGCAGGATGCAGGCATCATTACCCACCCACCATACACGATTGGTGATAGTCCATGATATTCCGTGCACAATTATAGAGTGAATGTTTAGGCAAATGTAGGCACGACATGTTAAACATCTGCAAATATACAAACAATAGATGGAATGTGGCCACAACACATGGTGACATGTGAGACGATGAAAACAACATGGGAGATAATCTATCCTTTACAACAAATTCTGAAGAAACAACACCTACATCAAGAGACAGGCCATGTCCAACCACTCCAAAAATCTCACAACTGTCACTAGCAACGGTGGATGTCCGCCAAGTCACTCATTCATAATCGTCAAAGCCTTGGACTACTGGCAGATTGCATACTCCGGTGTTGTCTTGATTGACATATAGAAGGTGCTGTCGGAAACATTCTATCTGCTGATGCCACACCAGAAAACAATGGAAGCAAATGGATCTTCGATGGTCTTCGCACCACAGCAACTGGTCCAAACCCTCACGTTTTCAGGAAAAGAAACATGACATTGAAATACTCAAACCAAGTTGTGTCCCTTGTAGTTTAAGAGCATCTTCAGGTGGAGTGCCAATGCTAGTTGCTGGTGCGCTTGGTTGGTGGTTGAGCCTGTTTTATGCATATCCCGTTCACGGGAGAAATCTGGACTTCATCACAAGGATTTGGGGAAATGGGCTGACCACGCCAATCCCAAAGAACCAAGTATGCAGCCATTGTCTCACTACCAACCCAACAAAATCCCTTGGCTTCGTAACATTTCACAAGTACCAAAATTACATCACTTACATCAATAGTCACATCAATTTCATCAGTGGCATTACACAAACTAGATATAACAATTAAATTAATATATAATACCCCTTTTGGATCGGCAAAATTCCCTGAGGTCAACGCCTTCAATTTCCGTCGCGCAGGGCCCTTCTCAGCGAAGGCACCCGCCAGGAGCCGAACGGCCTCGGTCGCCTTGAGCTTTCTAAGAATCATTGGGTCCTCCTATAGAGGGGTTGGACTCTGTTTTTTTTTTTGCTGGGTTTTGTTGGATCTCCAAACAACCAATTTTGAGATTATAGGGAAGAGAAAATCAAAAATATAGGATATGTACAGTATGTAATTTTTATAATATCAAATGCATGTTAACTAAACATGTAATATATTCAAATATGCGATATCTCTACTGTAAAGAATGATATTATACCTACACCATAATCTACCAACACCTTTACTAAAGGGTGCTTTATGAATTGTACAGTATGGTTTATAGGCACGCCTCGTGATCTATCTGGTACCCCAAAAGATTCAAATAATACCTACACTTTACAAGATCACAGAAGTGCCAAATGGTCAAAGGAATTCGTTTAGGTGTTGGTTCATTGTAACAACACACTAGTCTCGGGGTTGTAGGAACTCCAGGAGGCTGGATAATCACGCTACAGTGCGTTTTTTGGGCCCTGATAATAGCATCCTTTTACTGCAGCTTTTGCTGTTTGCTGTTCGATTACAGGTGGTTGATACTTGGCACCAAATATTTTTGAGACAATCGGATGATGTCACCTGATATCACACCTCAAAGTTCATGAACATCAGAAGCATGGAATGGTCAACTCCAAACAGACTTTTTTTCACATCTGTCGACCTCCTTATGCATTTCAGACTCCAAGAATTGCTGCCGTAATCACAAATGTCTCAAACAATCCACCACATTTTTCTTGAAACAAAAACTCTGATCATTACATTCATTTCAGACACATTTCCCCAAGATCTCCCATCCATTTCCATCCATTTCCCGCATGTTTTGTTTGGATCGCCTCATGTGGCTCTTTGGCAACACGATCACAAATCTCAGTGACCTGACAGCGTAGCAGAAAGGCGTTGACAACAAGGTGGACAAAAGCGAAACAGAGTTGAGAAGGACCTGAGGAATATGTGGTAAATACAGCTATAACACGTTCCAATTGAAATCTCAAACTTACATGAGAATACTCATACTCCATGAGAGTGTTTGAAACCAACTCAACTTGTCCATGTTTTCCCTATGTGTCATCATCATGATCAGGACCATCATCATGTGATTCTTAAACGGGTTCAAGGAGGATACAAAGTTGAACCACCTCTTTCTGCAAACAACCCAACAAAATTGGTTTGGGACACTTTCCTGAAGGTCCCTCATGTTTCTATCTGAAAAAGGTGTTGTGTATCTCCCCAATTACACAATAAACGATTTAAGTGGCAATTTTCCCTTGAATCACGGTTCCGTGATTGTTGGAGAAACGAGAAAAGTACACAGGCACACAGCTTGGCTAAACATGCGTCTTGGAAGTGTTGCATGCACTCCAAGAGCATTAAAGACATCGAGATGAGCCCCGCTTTCAAGCATTTCAAATGATCACTGGTACAAATTCCTCTAACTGCTCTAACTTGGCTGTATTTGAAGACTTCAGCCGATTGAGATAGGGAATGCAAACGGATGTTATGTTTCACCCTTTCGGCCACGGATTTCACCCTCAAGTCAGATGCCTTCGGAAAGTCAACATGACTCCCTGCGGCCAGTGCCTTAGAAAAAGTGGGCCACCGATTTGTTGTCTTTGTGATTGTTGTCGCCATGCGTGTGCTTGTTCTCGTTTCAACCTTGGTTGGTTGGTTGGGTTGTGGTGGTTGTTGTTGCTGTTGCTGTTGCTGTTGCTGGTGTTGTTGTTGGTGGTGTTGTTGTTGTTGTTGTTGCTGCTGCTGTTGTTGCTGTTGCTGTTGCTGTTGCTGCTGTTGCTGCTGTTGCTGCTGTTGCTGCTGTTGCTGCTGTTGCTGTTGTTGCTGTTGTTGCTGTTGTTGCTGTTGTTGCTGTTGTTGCTGTTGTTGCTGTTGTTGTTGCTGTTGTTGTTGCTGCTGGTGGTGGTGGTGGTGACGATGATGGTGGCGGCAGTGGTGGCGGCAGTGGTGGCGGCAGTGGTGGCGGCGGCGGCGGTTGGTGGGGCTGGTGCTGTTTCTGCAGCTTCTGCGGTTCTGTGTGTTGTCTGTTGTTTCTGCTGCTGTTGTGGTAGTAGTCTGGCACTTTCAGCCAACAAAGCAGTTTGATGCCAATGATATTCTTCGAACCTGCCATTTTGGTACACCCCTAATTGGAATTGTTCCGAAATCAACCATGAGCCACTCGAGACACTCGGGCCTCCACCACTGGAAATCTGAAAAGAGATATCATGAACTTGCTACTACTGCTCACAAATTATGTCCCATCATTATTTCATGTCTCCTTTTCTCTCGAAAGCTCAGAACACCAAATAGACAATAGACCACCTTATTATTGAACATGTCTCAACATCAAACGTGCGTGACCAATCATCAACAGTTGAACCTCGTCACCTCGCTTAGTTTGGTATTCCACTTGAATCGAGCATTGCGAATATCTCAAACCAGGTTGTGGCAATACCTAACCCCTGATGTCTGAAAATCCAAACCTTTGACACTTGGTATATGTTTAATCATCCGGGCGGGGGCAAACAAAGGGAGCCTCCGGATGATGCATCCTCCGCATGATGAATCAGTGCTATCCTACAGTAAAAATGCCTGAACTATGGAACTATGTATTACTCTTGCCACGGGAACACGCAACAGGGAGGGCCCGTTTGCTTGTTGAAAAGGTGCATCAAAGATGTGCTCACCCACAGTTTGCTCAACACCTGGACGTAACATGTAAACAACATGGAGCCGTTGAAGACCAGAGTTTCAAGTTTGGGAAATTCTGTTGGCTTCAAAGTGTGCACATTTCAGTGTCTAAAGATATATAAAGTATGAAATTCCTGTTCCCCTTACAAAACAAAACCTACCTGCAATTATATGTCCGACTTTTCACTTCAATTTGTGTCCAGTTGGTGGCCTCCCATTTGACCACTCCCGGATCTGTTTTTTTTTGTGTCTCCTCAAAATTTTACCAACAGGCAATTTAGCAGATCTTGAAATTTGGTCTTCCCCCTTAAGCAAAAATGACATCACCAGGTTTGTGGGTTGGGCAGCAAACATATTTCTCTTGGGAAGGGTGATTCAGTGATTCTCCGTGATGCCTTAGTACTCCACGCAACATGGGATGTTCGGTCATCTATGATTTCTAGTATCTTCGGATGAACACTTGATGGAAGGATAATCATGGCCCGTCCGGCACTTGGCAATGAGCGACTTAGGTCCCATTTCACCACATTGGGACATTTGTGGATGAACATCGAACCCTAGGATTATGACACTTATGACAATTGACTGCGGATTTGGTCACCAAGAAAACCACCACGTCATTCCCTACGTTTGGTCATGTGACCAGCCGGTGGAGCGATCTTCTTGCTCAGGGTGGATTCCTTAGGAGTGAAGCCCTAAGATTAACTCAAGGCTGTAGAGAGAACTTCAACGGGATCATCTTGCGCAACATTCATGACATGAACTCATCTTTCGACGTACGTATCGCATGTACCTGTCAATATATCATCCAGAAGTTACATAAGTTAAACTCATTGAGGAACACATCTTTGTCAATTGGGTTTCATCCAAGACGAACACAACCAAAACATGGTGGAAGTGACATTCTGGAGGAGACTTGTGAGACGCACACCTGTAGGCAATGT
This sequence comes from Breviolum minutum Mf 1.05b.01, assembly GCA_000507305.1. Classification (NCBI taxonomy): domain Eukaryota; class Dinophyceae; order Suessiales; family Symbiodiniaceae; genus Breviolum; species Breviolum minutum. The sequence continues at coordinate 137,224 of DF239795.1, forward strand.
ATACATATATATATAGATAGTGTGCGTGATGTTCACGGCGCCAATCTTTCATGACTCATTCACCACTGTGCTGTGCTGGATACCGAAAAACTGCAGGTAGTTTTCCTGAAAAAACTTCCTCAAGAAAAACTAACCTAGCCCGTTTTCTCTCCAGATATATGTATACGCATACGCGGCCTGTACTTAGTACAGAATCTGACCAAAGATAAGCAACTGCCGCTGTTATAATGTAGTATTTCACACTGGACATCTTCCCAAATATAAGAAGTTGCGCACAAAAGTCATCAGGGTTGTGTCTTTAATTGCAACATCTTAAGTACTGACAGCCCTTCCAAATTTGACACCTTACTTTGGAGATTGCTCAGTTTTTGGAAAAAAAACACATTTATAGTGATTCACGTGCACACTCCGTTGAACTTCAGGTACTCCGGGAATCAAGTTTGCCAACCGTAGCTTCATCAGGCCCGTTCTTCAAACTTAAAGCCACCATGCACCAAGGTGCCACATCGAAATCGAAAAGGCCTTTGGGTGGAGTTTTTTCCACCGGAGCCGCTTTAGCTTCTGTGGCCTCAAGTGTCCGAGTGGGTCAACAGCTCCCAGGCCAAACGGGTAAACATATATTAAAAAGGAGGATATTTTCTTTTAGAGAAATCAACATGTTTCAAATTTTCACAGGTTCAACCGTTGGGTTGAAAAACAAACTACACATCTTATCAGGTCACTAGACCTGGATCTCTTTGGAAGATGTCATTGGAATTGCAAATGTTTGCTGCTGTTCCGCCATAGATTTTATATTCCCTTCAACTAACCTAGCACCATGGTCACGGACCACCGCCCAAGAAAAAAAATCTCTCTGCTGCAGCTTCAGGGGAGGTGGCATGTTGGCTGGTGGGAGTGTATTTCTTTTTCACAGAGTCCTGCGGAACATCTGTGATCTACAAAGCAGTGTCTTCAATTTAAGGCATCCCAAATTGATGGTGAAACTCGTCATAGTTACTTTTGAACGTAGATTTTGATGTGCATCATTATTCCTCACGTCTGGAAGTCTAATGCGGTACAAGTTGCATCACTCAGATCCACAATCATATGCAGAAAAAGTACTATAGACATGTACAACATACATGCAAGTATCGAGTACATATTACTGTAATACATGTTACATAACTGTGTATCTATCAATTGATCAACAAAATAAATAGATATGCTGATATGAATGATATGATATAGTATACATATATATATATATATTATATCCTCACTGCCCAAATATGAATAGCATCTACACTTGTACAAAAACATATGTACTGTCTGCATGAGTGCAACTGTACATACGTATAATACGCTCAAGCGAATGCTATTTGCTATGCATTTGTCATGTAATTGTCCACATATAAAAAAACTAAGTATTTACGAAGTAAGAAAATTCACATGACATTTCTAACTTCTCTCTATGACTCTATGTAACTAACGAATAATGCAGTATCATTATGCACATGCGTAAAATGATGTATTGATGTTGCAACCAATGAAGAATTATATACACATATCGTCACAGATCGCATTAATAATTTCACAACAATTTGCATAGAGGAAAACAACCAATATATTAATAATACATCTACAAAGGGCTGTATATACATCAAATTACATTAATATAGAAGCGTCACCACGATTGCATTTGTGCATCGTTTACGCAGAAACACATCACCAACATACACGTCACTCTAACATTTCCCCTGCATTTTCTGAACCAACTCCCATCCACCGAGTTCACCAGTTTCCATCATTTGAGCTGAGCGGCTGTTTGTTTCTTTTTCTGCAACAATCCAGTTAAGGGATCTGCCATTGCCAACCGCGATGTTCTTGTGTCTTTTGTTCGATTTTGGAGAGTGGTGGAGTGGTTTGTCTTCCAACAGTTGAGCATCGAGACTTGTTGCACAAGGCTGTGGGCTTTTTGTGACCCATTTCAGTGCCTAAAATTGTCTATAAGAAAGAAACTCTTTGATATCAAGGACTGTATGGAGGTCACTGAGCATCCATTCTGTATATATCTGACGACAAATGAATGTTCCCGCTACCAAAAATACCAGGAAATGGGATGGAATCATAGTATCTACAGTATCATGTCAGACATTGGAGCCGCACTTCAAATGCCTTTTTTTTTGCGGTTATTGGTTCAAGCAGCTGCGGGTAACTTGGGTAACATCATATGAGGCCATGAAGTACTTCAGAAATGTTGTACTTTGATTGTCTTTCTCATGGACAACAAAAGCGAAGCTTCCTTGTGAACATCATCCATCTGCCAAATATGTACCGTGGTCCAACCATTGGAGTCATATCCTAATTCAGCCCAGGTAAAGAGCACACCTTGTTGACCAGGCATCTCCCGTCGTCCCAGATTTGTTGACACGTTTTTTCACTGCTTCGCTCAACAGGGGCTGGAAACGCCCCTAGACTGGAGCATTTGGCTATAAAAGGAAGATCTTAAATCTTAACGCAACTCTCTCTTTAAATAACCAATGAGGTCGCTTGGCATATACCTCGGCTATCATGTATCATGGTCTAAAGGCAGCTCAAAGAAATCAGCTACGACTTTCAAGAATGGTAAGTAGTAAAAGGATTCCAGTGCAACTAGCCACAAAGGATGGGAAACACGATAATGTAAATGATTGAAGTCAAAGAGGATAGACGCTTAGGCTCACCAGCACTTACCAGTACCAAACTACAGGCGAGGTATAGTATTGAGTAAAAGAATTCCAGAAGACCAACACCACAAATCAAATACGTGTGAAATAGCAGTGCACCTCCGTCAATTAAGCGTGTCACTCAGCGACAATAACACCAACAGCAACAACAACAACAACAACAACAACGACAACAACAACAAGCAACAACAGCAACAACAACAACAACAACAGCATCCACAGCCTCATTTGTGCTGTGAAAATAGGACCTTGATATCAAGCACTATCTATTGGCTCCTCAGCATCAACTAATGACGTGCATTACATGTATTTTGTACTTTCAGATGACTATGAGCCCGTCACCCAAAGAAACCACTGGTGTTGCCTGGTAGACAAGACAAGACTGTGTTTCACTGTTTTTTTACCCACCAACTCGTTGATACCATTTCAATCCAACAAAATGTTGCTGAAAAAAACGGACCACCGGAAGTTTCTCTGGAAAGCACACCGAGCGACCGTTGATTCACTGGTTGCAACAAGGCTAGCTGAAGCGCAACCACTTCACCCATCTCGGCCAACGTCAAATACCTTCAACCACTAACGGCTGTGAAAATCATGGCTGCCGGCAACATATATTGACGAAGTTGTGGATTAGATATGATTGGAGTAGATGATGTTTCTGTAGCTTACTCTGGCAAATTGCTATCTGGATGGGATTGTATGTTGCAAACTAAGAGCAAACTTACTCTGAGTAATTTCTGCTATTTGTTCTCGTTCTCAATTCCTCTAAAATAACTTTACACAGAGTCTGAGTCTACTATTGGATAATATTGGAGACACATGGAGACACTATCAGCATTCGTTGCTAGATCATTCGGCAATGCATCATGCAGCAAGGTTCGAAGGCAATGATGCGTTTCATCGATAAATATCACATTGCTGCATGATTGTTTTGTGAGTGTTTTCCGTCAAAACAACTATCATCCCTCCAAGATACTGCACATATCTTGGGTAAAACTTCAAGGCCATGGGATGAATTCTCGCTGGTTCTTGAAGACCATTGAGCTGCAGCAAATGCTCTACCTCTGCAGCTCCGGACAAAAAGCAACACCAAGTTCTGTGAATTCTTGTGTCAATTTAGCGATCTTTTGACGAAATTGGTGTTGTTGAACAATTTTTGAAAAGTGCGTTGAAGTACAGCATGCACAATAAATATGTATATAGTCGTCTCAATCTAAGACAACATCATAATGTACGTATGCTCAAAACATATCCTGGAAATTTCTCAACCATCCTACACATAAGAATTTCCAGCTTCAAACGAGGACAATTTCTTATCCGACTGATTTTCTAGAGGAATTGGAGTGGGTATGTTTTTGTGTCAAACATTAATGGGGTTGGGGCTTTCTCAATCCAGTAGCAGCGACCACCAGGGTTATCATGTATTTTTCAAAAGGATCCCACTTCACCTTCACATAACATAGCTTTCTGGGTATATTAGCGCGGAAACATTCCAAAGGAATATACACCAAAATCAAAGTACATGGCTAGCCACTCCAAATTTTGGTAAATTAGTACGGGGCCATTCAGGGCCCAAGGGCCATGGGATGCGGGCAACATCTAGCTTTAGATTGCTACATCTCAAAAAATAGGCCTCCCAAAATCCGCACTATTGCCAGGAAAACTAGACTAAGATGTGGTTTGGACCCTGGTGGTAGCTCCTGTCACAACAGCTCTCATCACTCCCTTCAACTGGATCCACACCTCACCGTTGGCGTCGGGGAGAACTTTGCCCAAGCGCCCTTTGAAAGTGTCATTGTCACCTCAAATGACGGTGTCGCCGTATCCCGAAAACACCCTGCCTAAACAAGCGCTGCGAATCTGCGAATGGTCAATTTCGTATCGATTTGGTCGACAAATTCCCCACCTCACACTGCAAAAAAGGAAAGTTGGCCAGCTTTCAAAATGGGCTACGGCTGGTGTTGGGTCATTCTGCCTGGAGGTCTTGACAAGCTACTTCTCCAACATCAACGTGACAGGTGCATGTTGGCTAAACAAACAGCTTATTCAAGAACGTGTGTGAAGTGATCCTAAAAAGTCTACCTACACGACTAGTAATTCTAATACAGTAAGAGGGTGGTCAACCTCCTTGTGCTCCCAGAAATTCCCTTACAGTACACACCTTGTATATGTTGTTCTCTGGTTCTCCAAATGGATATGGTAAGCCTCATGAAGCTCTACTTTCTGGTCCTTCAAAGATCGATTCACAAAAACCAAGAGACACGAGTCGTCTACTTCCACATAGGTTCCTGGCTCCAAGGCCTTAAAAATCTCGGCCTAAGCAAATCGGATGAGTGCCCACAAAACTAACATGGAACTAACACAGACATATCCCCTACCAAGGCACTTTTTGAAGATTTTGTTTCCTTTTCTCAAGGTGGCACATGCATGCACATGCTAGTTCGTTGAAGGGTACCTTTTGGTATACCATCTTTAACATGCATCATCTGAGATTTGTTCGAGGATGTAGGAGGTATCAAAAGTGGCGATTTCCCACTGAAAGTCAAAGTGTTTCCCAATATTTCAGATCACCACTAACGAATCGACTTTTATCAATAATCGATTAACGATGCGTCTGGAGCTCTTTGCAATTGGTCAAAACATCCAATATTTTTCACCACATTAGATATCATGAGACTGATATCATGAGAGAGACATAAAGCGAACAAAGGTTATGCATCATTTACTGTGATTTGCTAAGTGGATTGCTAAACGCGTAACATTGATCCAATCCAGTGCGTGGCGTGGGGAAGAACAAGCACTGCCAACAAAATCCTGTAGTTCATGATATTCCTTTTACTGCCGCAATATGTTTGTTATCCCGGTCCCCTCGACAACCCTCAACTTTGAGCAACGTTCCAATGACATTGGAACGCCTTCTACAAACAGGGCACACGGAAAAAGGACGCAATCGATTGCAAACCATCCTGATCGACAAAGCATGTTAAAGGAGACATTGAGTGCGGAATCAAAGGAAGAACGAAGTGACACAGGTTCTTAGATTATTACTTATATATGCAGCGTTGTTTAAATTACACCTAGTGAGGGTACCTCTGCACTGGAATTTCAACATCTTGTCTTCGATAGCTGTAACATCCTGGGAGTTTTGGTTGATTCCCAAAAGGTCCTCTACACAGGTTGTCTGTCCATCTTTGCTTCTTTACGACTACGCACAGGTCGCTCTGAAATGTCAATCTTCAAAAGGGGTGAAATGTGTGAATGGTGGTGCCTTTTCCAGTAAAATTATATACTGAGAACTTACACAACTGACTCCTCCAACTACAATGCCTGGATGATTTGGTCTTTCGGGCCATTTTCATCCATCTTCTAGTCGGACCTGCCATCATATATTTTCCTAAGCATTTTAGGACCAAACGGTTCTTTTTTGGGCCCCAAATTAAAACACACAAAGATTCGGCTGAGAAGTTTCTTTTTGGCTGTGCCTTCCAGGACTGCACCGTTTCAATGGCTTCCTCTGACGGAGAGCGCAAGCGAAGCCATGAGGTCTTCTCTCCATCGACGAAGCTGGGCAATGGCGTGGCCGTGACATAGCCTCTTTGCCGTGGAGTTGTCAACGGCACGAATCCCATCGGCCTGCCTTTTTCTGCATATACAAAGGGAAGAGGATACAAAAATTATCAAATATTATAATATATCAAATATTAGTATCAATATATATACATAATTTACACATTATGTCATACATGTAAAAATGAAAATATGATATTATAACTAAACTGTTATTCTTCTTGATGGGCTGAAGGGATTCTTAGATCTTGTTGATCAAAACTTAAAAAAGAGATCGATGTGTGGTACTTCTGATGAATGCTGTTGAACGTATATCTGTAGTAGGAGCTATCTTTAATATTGGGATTTACTATGATTTACCTATCGATTTCAATCAAGCATTCCGAGTCTCAAAGGTCTGAACATTGTCAAGCTGGATTCATAAGTCCCATCAGACCATCCCGCAGGGCCTGGGTGTCCTTGGTAAAAACACCGCAAATGGCGAATGTCAGAAGGTGACGTGAACTTGGCATCCTCTGGGACGTAGTTCATGGATTCGGGATGAACGATAAATGTCCTCAGCTCAGATCGGTAGGGGTCCGTTTTTTAATTGATGAATTCGATAGCAAGGATTCAATATGAAAGACAAGTCAGGGATGTTGCTCTGAGATTCAGTGTGCTTTTTGTTTTCTGACGGGCAGGCTTCCCACATCCTTAAATAAGCGTACCATTGTGCCAAAAGTGCAGTTGCCGCAGCCATGAACTTCAAGATGCATCTTCATCCCATGTGGGAGGGTGTTGATTTGCGCTCTTGATTTACATGATTGAGTGGTGAGCAAATGAGGAGACCGATGTCAATGACGCACAGCTGCAGGACACTCTTAAAAAACATGACAAGGCTCTGCTGTGTGTGATAAGGCGTCATGACATAGCACGGAGTGATAAATGAATCCTTGGAGTAGCAAGCAACAAAAATCCACTCAATGAAATTTCAATAAAATCAAACAACAACATCAAACAACCCCTTCTTTCATCTTCTTTCCAGGTTCAAACTATTCGTTTCAGGGAGGGTATCTTACCCGCTCGTTGTAGCATGCCTGATCTGGTCAACGTTGCTCTCCAACTACTTCATTCCCTGGGCCAATTTAGCCAGCATCTTATTGGCAGGCATTGGTAATCTTCGTAAACTCAACAACACAAACACTTGGACACACGCTTTTCATCACATTCACAAAACTCTCTGCATGTCTCCCTGTGATCATTGAGTTTCCGCGCACAAAAAAATAAAAGAACAAAACCTAAATTGCCGTTATTTCAACCAATTTGAACACATATTAGATATTAGATATCTCTAAATTGTTTCAATTTGGATTTGTTTTTTGCGAGTCAAAAAGAACAAACTTATTTCAACTGGTCGTTTGTGGCCAAGTTTCCAAGGTAACTTCCTTTCCTTTGGGCAAGGTGAAACCACCCGTGCAGCGACAAAAGGTACCATATGCAGGGCCACAAAGGTCGATATGAACCTGAGATCAATTACGAAGAAAAAGTAACAAAGGTCGATTGACTTGACTTGAATCACTTGAAATTTGAAGGTTTTAGTTGGTGAACCATCCCGTTCTGTAGTTCATGTTTCTTTTTTGGAGGAAATTATGGGCTAATGAGTGTGGGATACTTTGTCTTTTTCGCAAGTTTCAAAGAAATAAAGAAGGTGTTCAGCGTTTCAGCTGAAATATGCTCCAATTTGCATGGGATCATAGTGCCATAAAAAAACTAATCACTAGTGTTACTCATGCTGCTGCTACTCTCTGTGCCTCCCTCACATTGAGATGTCCCGGGCGGTTGAATCGCTGATTGTGTGATCTCATGATTTGTTTGTACAGGAAAAACAGTATATACGAAATGAAGTATCTATGAATGCTAGAATAATGTAAACTACATACATCTATCACATCTATCTGTTCAGTGGCTTGTGCAAAAGTTTTCAAACAAACCAATCACTTTGGTTTTTCCGTGGCCCTAGCCGGCGTGAGGGTGTAAATAGTCTGACTCCAGCTCTCATCCAGTGTAGACCAAGGAGCCATGTAGGAACCATACATACCTTGGACCGTTGCTGCAATCCACCTGAACAAAAGCGCATATCATGAAACAACAGGGATGGCTGGATCGAGAAAATATTTAAACGTCTAGCAAGTTGTGCTTGCGGGCAAAACTTCTAATGTTAGCTTCCATCTTTTCGTATGTTTTCTATCTTAAAGGGATCTGAGGATTTGAAAAGAAACCCAATCAAGAAATAAAGGGACAGTGTTATGCATGTTTTGAAGCGCTTACGAAAGACCTCCCCAATTGTTGGTGGTAATCGATCCCCTGACAGAAAAACTCATCATGGTAGTGGCCTCCACTTTGTGTAGAAAATTCCCAAGGTATTGCAAACCCTTCTCATGCGTGCTACAGGATGTGCGTATCCTTCTATTCGTTACATCTGCCTTGAACATCACAACCATTGAATTCATGCAACATTATATGTACTTAAAAATATTATATTAATGATTAATATATACATCCCCAGTCATCTGTACATATATAAAAATATGTCTGCTACAATCAACCCAGAAACCAAGTCATCTTAACATGTACTTTATATAGTTACAGATACTGAGACACGCCTATGTATCTACTTCTCCTACAATCACCCCGGAAACCTGGTCATCCAAATAGCTGCTGAAGAAGTGTTTAGGGTATGATCTTGGGAACCACATTCAATTGCGAGGAATCAAATAGTGTCTTAAAAGCCAAAGCACTACAGATTCTCGAGATCACTTCGAACTCATTACACCATTTCCCGCTTTTTCACAGAGTTTGCCATATATCATCAAACATGGTGATGTTTAAAAGCCCAAAAAATAGCAACTTTCCCCATCATCCTTCCATCCCTGACGGGGCCCCACCAGTGTGGCACGGTCTGCGTCAGCGAGGCTTGACCGAAACGTTCAACGAAGTGGTCACGGAGCTCTTCCGTGAAGCTAGGCGACACCCCTCAAGGATGGGAACATTCATTCATCAAAAACAGAGGCAACATTGCAATTTATACCTAATAGATGGACAAAGTATGACAATGTTTTTAATGTTAAGTTTTTTGTTGAAACTATTAGGACAGGTGACACTCATATAGATGGATACAATCTTTTGGTCTCTTGGTAGCTGGGTGAATAGGAACTCCACTGCAGGTTGGACCCCCAGTGCCAAAGCCGAAATCTGAAAGGGGGACATAAATGTTGGGACCACCACTGGATGTCTTACAGTTCATTCAGCTGTATATACATGATACAATAGTTCAAGTGGAAATTGGAAACCACATTCTCAACAAATAAAGCTCGGGGATGTTTTGCGTACCAACACTGGGGGGAGTGGATTGTAAAAGGATGTTCAGCATATTTGATTTGTACACAAATGATACGCACTACCACAGGTGGTTGGACATGCCAACATATTTGAAGGCATCATGAAAAGGGAAAAATGTGTCCGACCTGCGTTGAGCAAACACGGTCTCGTAGACTTCAAACTGTGCACAAAGTTAATTTCAAAGACTCACCATAAACATCAAGAGAGTTGATCATTGTCTACATCAGCAGCTGGTGCTGAACACTTGAGGAGACATGGTAAAAAGGATATCTCTCAGAATGGAGCTTTTCCAACCTCTCCCAACGCTAGTTCTGACCAAGTAGCCCCAGCCCAATCTCTCTTGAACTTCTGAGCCCAACATCTTCAGAGCCAACTGTGATGCTGGAGTGCTAAACCTATGCTGATTTTCCAACCAGTTTGGAACCCACGATAAAAACATAGTTTTGAGTCTCAGCAGCTATGGAAGTCTTTGGAGATCTCCAAAACAAAGCCAAACCGTGACCACAATTTCAAGAGTCCATCCATGCAGCAAGTGTATGCAAGTGACAGATTCATCTATATACATCATCTACAATCTAGACAAGATCTGACCTTTGCAAAAAAAACACCAGCTATTCGAAAGCCAAGCAACATGGACACTTTGGCACCTGATTCAGGCTCCAGCAACTCCTTTGCAGAAAAATGCTTTGCAATTCAATCCAGGGCTTCTCTGGTTTCGTAAAACAGTTGAGACTCTGTTTGAGATGCTTATCTTCGGACATAAGTGTTCATATTGAGTCTTCTCTTCAGTTACAGTTGGCAAAGTAAACACAAAGTGGGGCGGTTCAATAAACTCATCATGATGGAGGCGACAAACTTCCAGCTAAATTGACTACTGTCTGATAATAATCAATATGCGCCACTATAATTACGTGTTTTTGAGTATAGGATAGTATAGGCTGGTGGCCATACTGCTGAGAATACCTTGCAAACATGTAGAAAGACATCTCCAAGTGCCATATACACTGCAATGTGGGATGCGTTCTTGTTGGTAGGTCTAGGGATACAAACGGTCATTCCCAAAATCCCAGCTACCCTACTCTATCTATCAAGATTTTGACAACGGAGCGTCGATGCCAGCTACTTTGGAAACAAGAGAAGCGCAAAGTCCAACTGTTGCATTGATCCTCACTCAGTCTTGCAGGCACATCTACAAACCCAACTAGTCCCATGACAGTATGGGTGATCTAGATGAACCAGGGGCGGTAAAACGGTGAAACTGCCACCACCACCACCACCACCACCACCACCACCACCACCAGCACCAGCACCTATGTGACCAACCGCATTCAAGGAACGACTGCGGTGGGTAAGAGATCTCCCACATCCATAGTAGGGGTGTTAAGCACCACGATGTTTGTCACAGGTCCTCGGTAGAGCAGAGCGTTAAAACCATGGACATCGGAATGTTTGAGGCAAGCTGGATCGCTAGTGATAGAGGTGGAAGGAAACGTATCGTCACCACCAGGATCCTTGAGTGAAATCACTGGATTGTGTACATCCAAATGTGGCCAACGTTGAGCTTCATCACAGGAGAGACTGTCTGACATATCACAATAGCAACAATAGACACCCGATTGCCAGGCACGACGTATAGAAACAGGATGACACAGAAACATCTTCAATCTTCACTGGTTGCATGTACTTAAACACAAGATAAAGCTAAAACAAAATAGATGAACTCAGAGTCAGGTTCTTGCTTGCTGACCAAATGCTGGAATCATGGGCTAGTATGACACCATAGTCTGAAAGCTCTTTCAGCGTCAACCTCGGGACAAACGGCAACAAAAACACTCTGCTCACATGAGACTTTGGGTTTCCATGCTCAGTAGAAGGCAGGAAACCCTACTCAAAACATATGTGTACTTCAATACACTCCTCGATATTGATATGCGTAATCACAAGTCTACATAGCTATATCAAAAGTCTATATAATTCTAGATAGTCACATGTGTGTATATGACTGGAGAGAACCCACAAGACCCTAAAGTTAAGCATTTTCCTTGTCATTGTGAAAGCAAAGAATTATGTTTTAAGGCATACATTTAGCGTCACCACAAGCAATTCTGTGGAGCCACTGTTCAGCATCTTCTCAGTATGTAAATCTCACAAACAGTGGAAAGGAATGCCTAAAAGTGTCACCAATGCTGGATGAAAGTTACATCTTGCAAAAACGAAGCAAAAGCGTCCATTTTAGATAACGCTGATGAAGTCAAAACACTTGCAGCTTGACAAGGCAAAGATCCCCCAAAAAGATCCAAAAAAGGCACCGGAAGTCTATGTTGAAGGCATTCGAAAATAAACACAAACGAGGAAGGAGCTGCGTGGACATCACCCAAGTTTTCTTGTGAAACCTCAAGATCTTGCTTCTGCTCTTTCTCTCAACTTCACAACCACTCAAAAGTGCGCAGTCTCAGCAACGCCAAAGCCATAGTCCAGGTGTCACAGGAAGAACTGCAAACCTTGCAAAACAAAAACGATTCCACGTTTGGCGTGAAAGAAACTCTTGAAAGTGGCTACACTCCCTTGACATATTACAACATAACATATTACACCATATTACACCTATGAAACTGAAACCTATCTTCGCAACAACATCTGAAGGAAATATGAGACAGTTCCCTGTCGTCTACCATTCCACCAAAGAGCCACATCAAAGAAAACATCGTTGCAGGTGCAATTTCGCAGAATTCACAAGAATTCTTCAGAAACGAGGATGTCTGTGAAATCGAACACATATGCACACATGCACTGCAAATATCTGAGCCCCAAGTACTCGCAATTAGGTGTCCTTCCCTCTCTCTCCCTCTGAAAAACATGACATGTACTATCAGTTGCGTTTGCTTTTTGCGTATGATCTATGATACTATATTTGATATTATATCAAACATCATGTGTATATAAAAACATATATATATATACACCATCTATCATATTTTTCTAAAAATGGTGTGTATACATATATATATATATATACACATTGTACATCAGTTGCAAAGAACACCGTTCTGTATACCAACACGAACGCCACCTAAATGGCTTCCTAACCACACACAATGGTGGCCGCCAAGCGGCAAGATCGTTTCTATTTCTAGCGTTTCTATTGTCTAGTGGGATGTCCGAGATTTGAAACTCAAACACGTTTGAAATACCACTGCAAGTTAAGTGGACTAAAACTTTGTCTGTCCTTGGTCATTCCCAATAAATAAACCAAACACACACCATGACAAACCAGTTTAGGGGAACTTTATTTGAAGGGCCATCAGCAGAAATCAACGTGCACCATTTTTGTTCAAAGGTACGATGGCCCAGTACAAATAATGTTGTCGTCTGGAATCGAAGGGACACTCGCTTGGCCAGAAATCCTCTAAACCTCAGTTGTGGGAGTTCACTGCCAAAATAAACATAGCTTTTTGTACCGAAACACATGTAAAATTATCTAAACTGTGCACATCTAAATGAAATCATATGTTCTTCATAGCTCAAGGAAAATAGTCTTCATTGTTGCCTTTTGAGGAGATACTTCGACACTAGCACAGTACTGTAGGCATTTTGAGGTCTTTGATTTGTCTTCACTCTTCTTGCCCTTGCACTCTCAAATATATTGTGAATAATCTTGTGTTCTTGAAATATTTCTCAAGAACCACGAATATCAAGCAAAAACGAGGAAAGTCGAGCCACTGACCGGCATCTCGCTCGGAGCAATTTCCAGCAACGTCTCATTGCATACCTGCTGCACTGCATCACTTCAACAACAAACATAAGACTATAACATATCATATACATATAAATTGTATATATTGTAGTTGTATCTATGACATTCCATTTTTCTGGCACCTGTCTTATCATATCATATACATATAAATTGTATATATTGTAATTAACATTCCATTTTTCTGGCACCTGTCTCTTCTCACTGCATCATTTGTTGTTTAAACGATCATCTGTCAGAATCCTCAAAGAGTTGGATCATGTGTTTTCTTCCGGAAACTCCTGGGGTGACCCAAACAAATTCAATCCGAAACTACTGCGTCCAAAACACACAGAGGTAGACAATACCAGCAAGTATCGAGATTCTGAAACACATCCGACAATAAACAAAATACCTTAACATGGTTCTGCAAGAACTTTCCATCCCAAGCATTGATCGAACAAGGATTCACTGTTGATTTGGGTTATTTCGTTTAAGCTGCGACCTCCTAATTGAGCTAAGCTGAAATTACTTGCAAAGCATTCTGTTCAAATTCCAAATCAAGTGAAACCGAAACAAACAAATACCAATTAGTTGACTTACCCCCTGGTATCTTCACATCAATTAAAAAACACCATCTCTTCATTTAGAACACATTTCTATCAAAGATAATCTATGGATGTATCTGGATTAGAGATGATTAGAGTAATTTTCCAGTTTTTTTATGCATAAAAACCATCATGTCCAAACACCTCCATCCCTGCGCGGAGGGCTATGGCCTTGGTGACCCGAAAACGTGGCCCAGTCTGCACGGTGGAGGCCACATTTAACGCCACCGCCAGGATATCCTGACATCCAAGGGTGTAACGTTTACACTGATGGAAGTTTCCATCACCTGGGATAAAAGACTGCAAATAGTGGGACTAACAACATGTGAACTGGTGCAGGATTTATTTCATCAATAGTAGCACCTGAACAAATGATGGTTGGAAAAAAACGGTTCTTTTTTGGATGGTAACTTTTTGAGGAGCTAAATTTAACTTTTGGTGTGTGGTATATACTTTTGGACCCATCCTCAGACCTCATGCAAAGTAATACCAAATATACAGAACAAACAATACTTTGATAAAGTTGTTGAAGTCCGTTGCTCACAGAAACAACATATCTAATCCCAAATCTGAAATTAAGATCATATCAACCGATTCACATCATGCGCGTAGCAACTAAATGCAACACCCAACAGGAGAAAAACAACATCAAAGAAACACCCTGCATCACCCGTTCCCACCAATCCCTTGATTGTGCTGGCTATCGAGACGCCATTTGTGCCACTTGTTGGCTGGCTGCCTTGCGCAAAATCTCCTTAAGGAAAAGCGCACTGAAGTGTGTCGGATAAAGTGTTTTTGCAGATCAGATCAATGAATGCAATTATTTATATATATATATATATGTATATATATAATATGTCCGCAATATACAGATGCCTCTTCACACATCATGCGTATGTCAAATGTATCTTAGAATGTTGCATCAAAGAACACATGATACACTGGCTATCGGCTATGGTGTACCAGTCCGAGACATGGACACATGGACGCATGGAAAACATTTACATGCTTGTGATACCATGAAACTTCCAGCCCCAAATGCATACAAATCAAGTGATCCTGAATTCATGTCTCTCCAAACATGAATGCTGCCTGCATTTCAAGAAGTGTTGATGGCGCTGAAATGGGTTCTGGGAAGAGGTTGACTCATGTTCGCCCATACCACATGCCGTTCTTATCAAATCGCATAATACCAAATGATACCAATAGTATAATAGTATTATATATAATTTGTCTATTGTCACTCCGCCAAAACACTTCAACCACGCTGTTCTTTGAGTTGTTCTATTCCAACATTCTCTACCAACCATCTTCAACTAACCAAAAAAGTATGGAGATTCTGTGAGTTCGTAAGGATGTCCTTCCACAAGTCCCAGGTCAATGGGCTCCGCGCCTCGTTCTTCGTGTTGCAAGCGGCGTTGTTTTCCCGTTTCCGAGTACAGCGCTGCAGCAATTCTCGACCCTGAGTGATTTTGAAGCCGAGGGAATCTGAATAGAAAATATCGAGCATATCAACATGTTTGATATAGCATCTATATATTGTAATTGGAATGCAATGTATGTGCATAAGAAATCATGTATAATATAGCATGTATTTGTATAAATGATAATGATGCATGCAATGTATCTAAACAAATAAACACATAAATATGTTGGAGTGCTACATCAATTTGGGACCCGGTTTGGGATGCATGAAGCTTCATTCCATACGGGTCGAACAAAATGCCACCAAATTAATCCTGTGAATTAGCGGGGAGGCCCGCACCACCCTCCTTCCTTCTTGAGAATTTGACCCTTTATGAAACAGAATCCAAAGACGACTTGTTTGACTTTTGGACATGGATATTTCAACTATGACATGACTGAACCAGAAAAGAAATCAGTTTGTGTATATCTTTGACCTTTATAAAACTATAGTTTTTCACCATCCTTTCTTATACATCATCAAACTTGGCAACATTACACCACTTTTGGACTCCACCCTCAGGCAACTCTTGCCCAGCGTCTCCAAGGTTGATGCTGACCCAACCTTTTAAGGGTCCAGAACCTTCCAACAGCCTTGGGGCTCAGAACGACTCAACTTTCCATAATGAATTTGGTTGCATTGAAGTTTTTAGGGATAGAATTGCAAACTGAAAAACAGTGGAGTCTTCAGAATTTGAACTGGGTATAGGAGTGCCAGTTTTCCGTGTTCCACACCAGTCGGTCGGTGGAACAATGAATCAACCGCAACCTACTTGCATCTTTCAAAGGAGCTTGTAGTGAAGGCGATCTCCATCCACTTCAATTTGCTCGACAATGGACCCTGTCATGAGTGCGGGATCCACAAAATATGATCAAGACATCTGGATAAAGGGTAAAATCCATATTATTCGCCAACTTTAAGTAAGCCAACATTGGGTAAAGGTTCCTCTAGTGACCGAACTATAGTCACACCATGCTTTGCCCAGAAATATGCGCAAACTATCCGTCCTTCAACTGTCATGGCTCCGAAAGTGGTTTGGAAAAGGCCTTTCTTTCAGGCATTGTTGCAACCTCAAAAAACAACACGCAACTCTGTGACATCTAGTTGAATCAACCTGCAACATGTTACAAGTGGACGGAAAATCATCAGTGAAGGTGTTTGTCGATGCCCTGCCGTCGATCCACGAGCCGTGCCTGTGCGTAAACGCTGTGACTCTCTTTGAGAACCTGTCCAACAAAAATGCACATGGCGCACATGGCAACAACTTGTGACACATTTGTTCTGAAAACTAAAAACAAGGTGCAGTAGGTCAACAAACCTTGAGGATTTATAACTCAAAGTGAATCCAACTAGATCAAATAGTGTAGGAGTAGGACAGGTTTGTTTTGCACTGTGAAACCTCAAATGATCTCAATCACTGAACACACATCGAAGTCACATAGCATCCCCAAATCTATATCATCTAAGTCCACTACCTTGAAAATCTCAGAAGGCTCAAAGGGAACTTCACCACTTGATTTCAGGGAAATTCCAGGCCATGTTTACTTCACAGTCTCACCGTTTCACCCTTCAACGGTCCGGACCTAAAGCTTTGCCATGGCGCACCAACAAGCCACCGGAGATGGCACCGCCAATCACCTCCCAGGTTTCAGTGGTCATGACCTTAGAACTCAACGCCAATAGCACCAAGGCGTTGCATATTTCTGGAAGACTGTGATTGGGCAAATGTTCAGACATATAAATTCAGAGAGACATACAGTAGACATATCTTTCTAGTGACACGTGAACAAATATGTATATGTACGTATACAGATATATATTATATATCCATATGAGCACTCATATGTAAACAACGACTCTCATCGATGTTTCATCTACATAAATTGAATCTCTCCACGCTCTCCTTGGAACCTGGAACCTCTGGAATTTACCCCGTACTCATACGCAACACATGTTTGTCACCCATGTTCCGGCTCAAGACTTATCACGCGTGGTTGTATAAATCCGGGGACACCCAAAACCGGTCTCAAGAAAGCTTTCTGTGGTGGGATTTTAAAGGTATCTTAACAACAGGCATAAACACATCTCAACAGAACGCCAGAGATGCTGTACATATTGAGCTACCCTACAATGATGGCCCTACTCTCAAAGGATACAAAACCAGTAAAATAAACTTCGGGACCAGTTGACGAGTAGCTTCTCCTGCAATTTACAATGGGTTAACGATCCCAGTGCCCTCAGATGAGGATTATGTTGCCACCAACTTTCCCAACTCCAAGTGACGTTTTGGCCCCCTCCGCTTCAAGCAAGGCTTGGATGCACGTCATGGAGAGATGGGGACTTCATCTGAAGCGTTCCTGATTTCATCTCTATATGTATATATTCATATCTACATACGTTACATACATGTGCAAATACAGTTCGTGATGTATTCAAACACATATCAATCAGAATGTACACATTCAATATTTGGCATCGTAAATTTTGCCAATGTATGGTGCAGCCGACATAATGTGAAGTCGAATACTTCACTTGGATGGATATGTCTGACAAGAATCAGCTGTTCGGAGGCCATCTGCATCAGAGAAGCTTCAACTAGCCAGGGGGCTTATCCAGGGGTGAAGCAAAAGAACTTGTGATCACTACAGTATATTCTGTATCGGACTTTGTTGCATTCCTTCCTTTGGGCCTGACATTTTAATCATGCTAGGACTGGCAGACTGGCACCAAAGAAATATAATCTTGTTACTAACCCATGTATTCTGAAACAAATCACTCAGCCAGTTGTTTTTGTAAGCCCAGGCAGGCTAGGATATCACTTTGATGCTCCATTATTCACATTCATTGTGGATAATGTGTGGGACATGGCACCTGCTTCACCTTGTGCTTCCGCTGACTTTTCCTGCCTTGAGCCAAACAGGTCATTGCTGCTTATAATGAAGAAGACCCGCTGAATCCAAATACATTTGTGTGGTTGGTCCTTTTGAAAGTGGTATATTATCGGTATATATATCGGTATATTATTATAAATATGTACGTACTACATGGTCTAATACAACATGACACACAACAGAGAGAGAGAGAGAGAGAGAGTAACTGAGCCTGTAATCAAGTCAGTTCAGCAAATTCTGCGGTTTGTTCCAACTGGTTATTTTGGATGAATTGATCTATTGAACAACACAGGTCCTGCATAGAATCCTTCCAAGTGAGCACCACACTCCGAAAACAAACAACTCCCTTGAAACAAACCGTATTCGGAGTTGGATGGTTTTCCCATGGTTTCCCAATACAGAGCATTATATATATATATACATGCATATACACAATTTATGTATGTCTATGTTGTGTATTTAGAAAGATGCAGGACCATGTCTATGATTGTCTAAGTTCCCTTTAGTTCTAGTGTTTCACTTGGCAGAAGTTCGTCTCAGCTTCCCGACATGGAGCGGGAAATTTGAACAACATGTGGCGAGACGGTCGCACAGAGAATTCCATGCTATAGGGTTGATATATAAAATCTTCCACGACTTTGGGTCCGGGTGGTTTGCACTCTACTTCGGAGGATATTCAGGTATACATATATCAGCTGGTACATGATACTGAGATATTTCAGCTCATATGGATTAAAGTATCAGAATGCTGTTGCTTGAAATAGATAATCATTTTCCGATCTGGAGCGTATCAAAACCAACTTGACAAAACATGTCCAGCCATTTCAAAAGTGCTGCATGGATTGCTTTGACGTCCTCTGCTAAACCGATATGGCTGACAAGAAAGTCAAGACTAGCAACTAGTTGAGGGATCTATTTCCTGATGTAATTAAAATTAGGTAGTGTTTTTGGCAAGTTCTATAGATATACCATCGCGCATTCATTCCAAATTATTATCAAATACCAAACTTTCCAAGAAAAGTGCCTTGTAACAGTCAGAACATTATTTCAAACATCTTGCATCTCTAAGCCACTCATTTCAGTGCTGGCAAATACCATCTCACATTCACCATTTCTCAAGATTGTCTTAAGATGGTTGGAACAATACAGTACTCAATTATGTTCTAAAATCTCTTGCTACAACATTTGGATGTGAATCCATGGTAGAAAATAAACATCCAAACAATAGACCATCTCTGTTAGGATTTTGGCCTTTCATAATATAACTCACTGACCCCTCCAGGTCCAACCATGTCCTGAAAGACTTGGATCAATTTCACCTCAGTGGCCAAGTATTAGGGAATCATGAATTTGTTGTTGGGAAACTTAGAAAGCATGTTAAAATATGATGGCAGGCATGATACATATATGAAAATGAACACAGACACTGACATATAAGATGTGCATATATGAAAAATATATACATACATTCTAAAATTTCCTAAACAAACATGTATTGCATCGTCAAACATATTGGTTGCCAAGCAACATGATCCAGAATACTAATGATTGACTACCAGTTTGCAAAAGAAAAACACCGGACACAACGGAAAATATACCTATTCAAATCCTGCTATAATCCTCTCATGTCAAATTAGCATATCATCACTCCCATCCCATCGAAAATCCTGCTATAATCCTGCTATAATCCTCTCATATACTTCCCATTTCCTGACCTTCATGGCTGCCTGATGCTGCCTCGCACAGAATAGCTGCAAAAGTGGCTCAGGTTGCGACGATGTGAGGATGGTTCAATCCCTTCATGATGTCCAACTGTTGCGGCAGTCAGGACGCTTGTGGATTTTTGGGACAAGGCTACGTAGGACGTATACCATCTGTCCCACCCTTACGAGTTGTTGGAGATATCCGTGTACAACATTGCCATCATTTTTTTTAGACTACAAATCTTGAAACCACCAACAAAGGACAATCCCACAGGAACCTGGTTCAGATCTTTGGTTGGGAGGTTTCATTTTTTTGGATTAGCATATTACAACCTGGCTTAATATGAAAGAATGGGAATATCGTGTAAAAGCTTACGAACTAATATGGTACAATACAATATGTATACATATATCTACAATAATATACTTATACAGAATCATGAATATTTGCTATGGGGATGACGTCACCTTTTGCTTGAAACTTTGAACACTCCTGTAAGGGTTCCACATGCCACATGGGCACACATGGGGGCTTAAACTATGAGGGATTGGCTGATGGGAAATTGCTGAAAAGTCATCAACAGCATTGCCTCATCTCTCGCAGCTTGGTATACCTGGCACCGCTCGCGATCATGAAAACCGAGTAAGATGATGTTGGCAAGTCTTATAACCCCCCAAAAAAAGCAAGGATTGTTGTAGGTGTTCAAACACTTCCAACTTTTTAATCAGTGGTCCTCAATGACCCATGTCAATGTCATGTATCATGTCGACTTTGTTTTTGAGAGATTGGCTATGTCACTGGCTTTACAGTACACCACTAAGCAGCAGTGCCTGTCCTGAATGACATGGATGGCTTGCAGAGGAAACTTCATCACCCCACTTGGCAATCCGGGCATCACCCCAGCTTTCATTGCCTTCTTCTGCTTAAATCTGATTAAAATGCCCATACAAAAACCAAATATAACCATACTGGAATTTGATTTATTGTTTTTTTCAGCAACCATATGGGTGCTTCCTTAAATGGTGGTACCCCCCAAACACCCCAAAATGATCATTTTTAGTAGGAAAACCCATGGTTATTGATTGCCACCATTCTAGGAACCCCCCATATGGTGTGCTTCCAAACCCAAAACCACATGTGTTTCTGCAACATTTGGCCTGCATGGCTTTGGCTTGGCTACTCTCCATGTCGACCACCTTCACCGCATAGGCCTGCCAACAATGGTGATGTGCGCCTTGTTGTCTCGTGTGCTGTTCGTCTTCTTCGTTTTTTTTTTTAACATTTCTGTAATGTCCATATTTGTTCCTTTCTTTGCCTCTTGTTTTGTTTACCTACTCTTCGTTTCCTTTGGGAGATGGTTTGACGTCACGACCTCTATGAAGGCTTCAGATGTCAATATCGCTTGTTGTTGATATATAACACATCCGAAGTCACTTTCTGAGTCCCTGCTTGATGCCATTAATTATCTCTTTGATGATCGTTTGGGTGTAAATCCAACCTGTTGCATTTACTTCCCCTGCCTGTGTTGGTTCATCTCGTCGAGTGCAAAGCAACACCTCACCAAAGCGTGCGCAAGGATGTATCAAATTAGACCACATCTCTGCAATGCCAAAATAGACATCAAAAAACATAGGTGTATTTTTTTTGGTTGTTTCCTCCGGGTTTCTGTTGCTTTTTAGCAAATATATAACGGAACACCTCCAGAAAAAATGACACAACAACAAAATAGCAAAAACATGCAAAAACAAAATCATGAGCTCTAGCCCCCAAATCCCCAAGATCTATTCTCTTGAAAAAACCTGGATGATTCACCAACCTGAAATAAGTTGATGTTCATTGATGCTCAAGTGTTTGTTTCGCAAAGACTACACGAATGTCTCTTCAGTTTTCTTGTTGTGCGACGTGGCTAGCACTCATCCAAAAAGATCTGACAATCCTGGACAAGTTGGTAAATTTCCAAAGATTGCTATCGTTGTTGTCAATGAGAAACCTGAAAAGCAATCAAACAATTGCCCAAACACTCAATAGCATCCAACTATTTAATACCTACAAAATCCAAAAAATCCCACTTGCATTTTGCATCACCAAAAACAAGTTGCCTCCATCCTCTTCCCGCAAGTTTTTCCGGTGTTCCCCCATCTTGGCCTGGCCAAAATTGCCACTTCCGATTTCGTCTCCCAAATCGAAGACATCGAAGACCGTCAGCTTCGACTGGTGAGGATGGGGAGTGGGATGGGATGAATCAAAAAAATGCAACAAATGTTTTTTTGCGGGTCAGTGAAGGGCTGATACCGTTGTTGTTGCTGTTCTTGTTCTTGTTGTTCTTGTTGTTGTTGTTTCAGGGATAGTTCCCTTTGGAAGCATTGCTGCGTCCTTGAAGAAATGAAAGAACACCAGCAGAGTGGAAAGAGGAGAGCACGTCCACTTAAAGGATGCAATTATTCAGCACTTCTGAAGGTTCAATGAATCACTTTGAAGTCACCCTTCAATTCCGAGAGTATCACACAACCAGCAAAAAAAAAGAACCACATTATAATCTTTGGATATTACTTGATCAACACAAGATTCCACACTCAGGTGATGACCCTGCTCAACCAAGATCCCATGAGGGCGGCCGGGCTTAATTTGTGTGAATTCGCTTGCGGAATGTCTGAGACTTCTGAAATTCTTCCTACACCAAGGCCTAAGGTAGCAACTTCACGTCTCAAAATATGGGCATGTCTCAAAAGTAAGGATCTAGTGTAGAATCTCTTAAACATGCTGCAAGCTCCAAAAGAGAAATCCCGATTTGCAGTGGGGCGACTAATTTTGGGACACACCCTTAACTTTGCACGGACAGTCCACGCGAACCAGTTCCTTGTGTGAAAAATAGTGTGATGCCCCGTGACAGCTTGTATTTGCCTGTGATCGTGATCCAGCATTGTTTTGGTCAAAAAGTAAACGGGAACCTTTGTTTGTGAAGCACCTTGGATCTCATTTGTCTTACCTCAAGCCGCAAATCAACACAGCAAAGCAGATCGAAAAATGAGCAGTGCTTCGAAGCCTTGAGTGATTTCAGCCCCATAAAGGCATCATTCTCAAGATCCCAGCACATAGTGCAATCCTGCTTTAAACTGATAAACGTTGTCTTGGGCACTCCTCTTAAATGGTCAGCTTCCAGATCTCTTCACTTCTATGTACTTAGATCTCCAGTGTGTAAAATGTATCGTGTCTAGGTGCAAAACAGCGGCAAAAACAACGAAAAAGATCCAAAAAGGCAAACACTACACTCACTCAAAACAAATATAGGTATACCGGTCGGTATACATATCAGGTACTGCATATGTTCCCAAAACCATGACCCAGCGCCGTCGTTCAACTTATCAAACAACCTTCAAGATTTCTGGTTTAGTAGCAGCAGCTCTTTTGCCAAGCTCCAAAGCTTTTCATCATTTTGGCACTGTGCCAAAAGGATCAAGGGAGGATGCTGGTTCTACTCATGAGTGGCAGATACTATAGGTACCGTACAATCACACTTGGAACCAATTGGCAGTGTATACATGTGTATACCGCCATGCGTACTAGGGAAAACATGTATAGTTTTGTATGGTGATGTAGTGTCTTTTAGTGGCAAATATACTCCATACCTACCCCTTGGTGGCAGAATCAGGACCCTCCGCTGATCCGAGCGTGCAATCAGCAAAGATATGTGCACTAACGAAAACAAAATTGGAGACGTCTCTATCGCAAGACCAATCATGACAAGCAAACTATTTATGAGATCATAGAGTTGGGTCGTTTATCAAATCTAATCTCCTGAACACTGCCCGTCTCCAATTCATAGGCATATTAACATGGCAATCACTGAGTGCCGCGGACACAGGCCTGAGGGTTCATAACAACCAGGGGCCTCATCTGATGAAACACACGTTTAAACCGTCTTTGAAGCAGTAACGATCCTGTACCTTGCTTACTATTTTACGTAGGTTATATTCATGTTCTCATGTGTCTTCAGTTGTGCAATTTTATTATATAGTGACAGTGATAATTCGTAATATTAACTAATATTATATATACATTGGATGGCACGTTCACCCACAAGCACCCGATAAGCTGCCGAGCTGAAACATTGGCTCAGGGATTGAAACAACACGACTTGGTGCCAAGTCAGAATGAACTCATCAATGCTGTTTCTCAAAAAGTACGAAAAAGTCATCAACTATGCCAAAAACAGCACCACATACCAGACATACCACTATAGTAGTTAAATGTTTCTTCGGGGTTGCATGTCCGGGGACTTTTATAGTCTGCGGCGACTTTTTGCGCAATGAATCATAATTATGATATCGTGATCTACTTAGCTCTCCAGCCTCTAAATGCGAGCAAACCCCGTAGAGGAATCCTGGCAAATGCATGCAAGTGCTGGTGTGGTTGTCAGAGTTGTGGTTACTTTTGTGGCCATGGCGGTAGTAGTGCTTCAGGTGCTGGCTCTTTCTTCCAACCTCCCCTCCATCTGCGAGTGACTATGTGAGTTTTCGGGAGAAAAGGGTCTAAAGAACCCGCCAGCACTAGAAAAGGTTGACGACCTTTAGGATGGCCTCAAAGTCTTTCTGATACCGTAAATATCTGTTGAGTTACAGTAAATTGTGTTGATACCCAACTATCCGCTTCTTCATAGGAAACGCATGGAAGAACCTGAAATCACAGCGTGAAACAATCATTTGCATTGCAACCCACAGTGAGCAGCGCCTCACTGCCTGCAGTTCGAGCTCTGTTTCTTTCCACCTGCGCCTTGTCATCAATATCGGCAGATGGGACTTGTGTGCATTGCCATGGCGTCACTCATGAAGTGCCTAGACCTATGATGGTTGAAAGAAACCTTGTCATTGCCAAAAAGTTTTGGGCGTTCATCAAAGACATCTTTTCGACGATATATAGGAACATGCACTGTAAATGGGATGATGATACCAACCAATGTAGCCAATCTAAAATACAGGAGCAACATCAAAAGTCTGAAACAAACTTTATTTTCTGCCTCTAGAGAAACACCGTTGGTCTCTGGCAGCAGAACAAGAACAAAGACCTCACGACGTGGCTGCTGTGCGATGCTATGTGCACTGTATGACTCGCCTAACACTGTGAAGCAACAATGTCTCGTCATCAATCAGCCAGAGTTGGTACATGAGGCCCCGACCAGAGCGACGACGCAAAAGAGCATGTACATGCCTCAGTTTCATGTAATAGCCTGGTTGGGTGGTCTAATCACGCCTTACTCTTGAGGTGTTTCTGACACTCTGACCCACAAGCCACTGCCCAGAAATCTGTAGCATGCATGTCAAACAAATTCTGTTTGTAAAAAAAGATCCAAGACAAATTGGTGGTCATTAATTTGAATGATTCACTTCAACTTTCAACCTCAAACGTCAATATGCCTAACATAAGTGGGTGTCAAATGCAGCATCTTTCATGACCCCTTTCGTCCACTGGATCTGAGGTCCAGATCTGAGTCTGGCCAACAGGAGGGCAATGTCCACTAGAACTTGTTGTTTTCACAAGCATTTCACAACTCCAAAAATCAACAACTCATACTTTTCAAGACACCACCAACATAGTCTTTTGAAACAGGGCTCCAATGGCCAGTCCTTATCCTTCCAACTTGTAGGAAGATCCAATATGATATATATATATATAAATGATTTCAGTGTTTGTGGTTGATTTGAAAAAAAACAACCTTTGGAGCAAGAAACATCCTCTTTCCCTGCAACATGAACAACTGTCAGGCAAAGTATAAACTGTGGGAGCTGGATCTTCATTTTTCCAGTGGGAAATTACTTTTCAAAACAGTCAAGGATGACTTCACCAATAAAAATAAGTTTCTCCAATCTTTGTTCAAAATCCATGTACATGTCAATTTGATATTCAGAACATGATTTTGCGTCCAAGTTTTGTTCATTTCTGGACAAATAGGGCCAAAATGGGCCAAACATGGCTTCTGGTTCCAGCCGGAAGTCTTTGGCGCTTCTCAGGATCAGGCCAAAAATGAAGGCTTGTCCCAAAGAGGACGGGAACGCCTGATGTTTCTGGAAAGACAGAGTTGAAGGCACCCTGTCCAAATCACGTTTGGGAAAAGGGGGGGAAGATGTGATGTGATTTTCCAGGCAAAGCTGCAGATTCGAGGTTGGTAGTAGGTTTTAATCCTTGCTCAACTATCTGCAAACCAGGAAAACGGGCTCAGACAATGGGCAAGCATGGCAAACAATTTACTAAGATTGGAACTGAAAGCCCACAATTTCAACATGATCCATGCTGAACACATTGAATGGAGAAAGGGCACTTGCCACAAGTTAGTTCAGTGCTGCATGGTTGCCTTTGCCAGTGCACGTATTTGCGTCTGTCAAATATATACACTGGAGAATGGATCACAGTCACAGGTTCCCAAAATTAACCTCAATCATTCACCATCTCAAACGGTTCAATTCCTGTTTTGTGATAAATACATCGTTTAAGTGCAGGGAAGATTCCAAAACAAATGATGCATGTAGTCATATCCTCTAAACATAGAGCCCACCAAACAAAATCGGAAAGTCGATCTAAATCCCTTCAAATAAGAAATCAACACATCCGTTTTGATAGGACTCCCCTCTGCCTTTGCTAAGACCGGGAAGCTCAACGTCACACCGAAGTTGGAAAGCCAATTCATGGCCCAACAGAATCCAACTCCTGGAATCAGGGCCCCCGCAACTCTGCATGACATGCCAAAAGATGCAAAAAGCAAGTAACTCAAGTGGTAGATATGCATAAACAAATAAAATTAAGTAAACATATTAGAAAAGTATACAAAAATCATAATCATTCCAAGAACTCTTAAGTCCAAACCCTCCAATTGATGTGTCATGTTTTTATCCAAAGGTCAGACACAAGTAGGGTAACATGTAGTGTAACTATACCCACGTGGAACAGTTTGCTGCTCATGTTTCGTGACACCCTTTGTCCCCACACCATTTCCCCGCTGGCTCCGGCGGCGCGCGCTTCTTGCGCGAAGAACTCCGAGGTCATGACATAAGGCAACCTGACTACGAGGAAGGGATTGTGGACCCATGGGATTTGGATGGTGCGACATTTGACCAGTGAAAAACCACTGAAAACCTTTGAATGTTTGACTGTAAAAGGATTATTAGACCCCTCTGCAATACGAATTCGGAAACTCAAACGTTGAAGGATCCGAAGGAACTAAGGGCCCCAACGGGCCAAGGGACAAAGAGAAGGCAGCGCGATAAATCAACATGCTGCATAAAGCAAACCCTGCCTAACAGCACAGCAAAGCCAAAGGAGGATGAAAAAGACTTGATGACATGAGATGCTAAAGATATGTAAAATAAATTTCAGTTGAATATAAAGCATACACCTCATATCATTGGTGTGTGTGTGTGTGTGTCCATATAAATATAAAATAAGTAGAGATCAATAAATCCTAACAACTACAGTAAGTAAATGAACGGCATACAAGAACTTGCTTGGTAAATTGAACAATCATGTCAAAGGTCAGAAATTGTTATATATGTTCTATCTATCTTCTATAGAACATACATATATACATACATGCATAATACATTATGGTTAGAAGCCATTATCTAATTTCAAAGCTAGAAGTGTGAGGTGGCCAAGATCAAATAGAAACAACTCCATTTGTGTACTCAAAGGGCTTGAGAAATTGGGAGCATCCGGACTTTGACAGATCGAGTAGGGCGGGAGTTTGAAAGATTAACCAGTGATTTTCTCAAATCTATGTTCTTACAGTACATAGTGGTGCAAATAGCTTGTAATGGTACTTCCTTGTTGCAATCCACTACTGTAAGTCGACAGAAAATCAACGACCTTACAAAAAACAAGAAGCAGTTGAACACCTGTCTGGGTTGCCCTGGCAGTAATCTTCACCGGCACACCAGCTCCGCGTAACAAAGAGCCCAACACCATCAACCTTAAGGCATCCCCCCTGGAGTTCCAAACAAAACCAAACCCCCAATCACAAAAGTCATAAGGTGATGTTGATGGACAAAGTCCTGCACACATTTGCAGGTAGTTTATCATAGTTTCTCCCTGTGATGCATGGTTTTGTCCCACAGCAGTACCAGTCACAGCACTTTCCTGAGGCCTTGACAGCAAGCCACCTAACATTCCAACGATCCCGATGGCTGCTAATGGCCGCCGTCCAATCTTGTCAATATATCGGATCAATGCCTGTGGCTGCTGCTTGAGGGAACTCACATCTTGGTTCTTGAACACCTTGACACTACCTTGACCGGTGAAACATATACTGACACACGTCATCTAAAAAAACAAATCCACGCAGAAGTGCTGAGTCTATAGAGAATCATTCCATTTCTTGTTGGAATTAAACCGAGTAATTATAACCAAGTATGCTGAGCAGTCTCTGGACTCGAAGCTTACGGAGAGCAATTCAACAGGTTCGCCCTCTCCTTCAAACATATCCAAACACAAATCTCATTTCGGAAGCGTTCGCAAACATCCTCATGAAGCCTCAGTTTGACAAGACCTGGACCTAGGTGTGCTTCCTGTGCTTCCCTTCCCTGAGCATTGCACGGCAGTGGCCAAGAGTTGGATGAAACTCACAATGGCTGCAGAAATCATGGCGTATTTCTTCAAACCTGCATGTTCCAAGATCCTTGGAGACAAACACGTGGGCAAAAAAAGTGACATATCTAACACATAAGTCTGGTGCTGGCTCATGTCCTCAGCCCTTTCAGTAGATTATGAGACATCCAAAATGTTCAACTCTTGATTGCAGGCTCGATTCCATGTTTGCACACATATCAGACATATCATTCACATTGAAAGCCTTCCATATGCCATAGACAATATGTTCCCCTACAGTACTCCAAAACTCATGCCTTCTTCTTGTGTTTTCTTTCGCATGTTCATCAGTTTCATGGTCATGTTCACATCAGCACTGCATCCAAGCTGCTCTTCCGCAAAATAGATAAACACATTGATTCCCGAGACCTGCAAATGAACCAGGGTCAGGCAAGTCATCTAAAACAAATCTTGCAAATGTATATGAGCGACGGACTAAACCTATTACATCCGCGAAAGGACATGGCTGAAATGGTCATCGTTTTTTGTGTGTCCCCCATCGTTCCTGAGGGTTTGGTGTTGTGGACATGAAATGAGCAAGTGATTGAAAAGAAGAAGTAGCAAAAGCAGAAGCAGCAGAACAAGCAGCAACAGAAGAAAAAGCAGCAGCAGCCATGAAAAAGGAATGGTTTCTTACCAGCAAGGAAGTCGTTTTAGAGCTCTCTCTCTGTCGGGANGCGACGGCGGCATTTTTTAATGGACCGTTCCTGACCTCATGTTACCCAGGTGTTGCAAAGAAATCGGCATACACAGTGATGTGAACATATCTCGTTCACCTAAAAAGTCGCCTGTTGACGGCTTCACCTCAAAGCATTAAGTTACACATGAGGCCATCGAAACCTGCTACAACATGTGAACTCAGCGGGTCCACGCCTGTTGTAGGACGTTGATGCCAACACCCACCAGCGTGGCTCCCTGGGCGGAACAATGTTGGCTTCTTGAAGTCTTTGATTCTGAGTCATGTGGCATGTTCATCTCGTTTCCAATAGATTTCTTTATAGTGGCTATCCTTCTATAAATATCTATAAATATATATATATATGACCAAATAATGTGTATTTGGATGCCAAATCTATAGTACAACATTTAACCTATTCTATATGTATATCAAACAAATGATAAATACATATAGACACACACAGACACGTAAAAGCACTACATGGTTACATGTACCCACATGTCTGCAATGTTGGATTGAAAGTAGGGAAAACTATGCATACCATGAAGAGTGAATTGGCTCCAAACATGGGCACGTGTGCTGGAAAGAATGGAAAGGATAAGCTTTGTATATATGATCTTGACCCCCCCTGGCTTCTTCTATATTCTCGATATAAACCAAATTCATCAAACACCTGCAACAGTTGAGTACAGGAACTTGAAACGACGTAACTATTCTGCATATTAAAATATAAACTGACATCCTTACGTTGATAGCAAGCAGATGTCGGTTTAGACTCGTACCAGACTCCTTCATGGCATCTTAAATCATCAACTTTGGTTCATGGAAAGTTGAATTCACCAAACAACCCCGCGTCTCGTGTGGCAAATAATGTTTCACATTCAAGTATCGACCCTCTGCATGGCTGTTGCTTGGGTCTAGTTTAAGCATGTTTAAGCTATCCTTGCACCGTCTGCTGCATCCTGTTGGAAGCTGCAATATTTGCTTGAGGTCAGCTGAGATAGACAGGGTATTGCTTCAGCTCAGCAATTGAAGCCCCTTTTACATGCGTATCATCCAGCTACCACTTGCTAACCGCAGCGACTAACAAGAACACACAAAACTCACGATGCAAAAATCCGAGCTGTCATATGTTCAATCACTTCCATGAAAACCTAATGAAAAAAATCAGGTGGAAGAATAATACACAAACACAATCAAACACACCTGTTTACGAGCTGGAAAATCTATCGAGCCCAGGAGCTCTGTGTTCAACACTACAAAGGCCCCAAAGACGGATGCTGGGAAGGTTGGAACTGCACAAATCTGCCTGGCGATTCCGGTGAGATTTCAGCAAAAACACCTATGAAGCAAAGACATCTTCAAAACAGCCGCAATATGTACGAATTGAAAGAAAGAACAGTTTTGGATGAATGTTTCCATCATAGACCAGTTGTTTAGAACCTCTGCAGGCAACATGTACTCAAATGTACTCAATGTATTCGTAAAATACACAAGCTCGGCCTTGAATGCACACAAACCAGATACGTCCGTCATTCGCATGCAATGCTACAATAGAGGTGGAACATCTCGACTGCCACAAAACACCAAAAAATGGCTCAATATTATGTACTTAAATCCCCCGAATAAAGCTTCATTCCAGCAAAAAAGCCTGCTTTAGATCGTTCAAATTCAAAGCAATATCACCACTAGATTTCCCCAACCAACGTACCTTTACACATTTTTTCCATACAGCTAAAAGGTGGAATCAAAAGAAAACTACCTGGAGATACTTGGCACATCAGAAGCCATTCCAATCGTCCTGATGACAAGAAACCACCAATCCTATTGGATCCTATTGGCATCAAGTTGTTCCAGTATAATTTGTTGACACAGGCTGCCAAAAGAGGCCAATCTTTTCGGAGAAAGGTGGATTATCCAACAGGACCCAGAGTATCTTCAAACTCCTGTTACTTTCGGTTTCAGGCACAGATTTAATTTTTGGGGTTGATATCTGGCACAGTGCTATAGATATAGATCATTGGACCATTCAATCTTTGTACGTCTCTGTTCTGTACCACATCCCACATGTTGCTGCCAATTCTCAAGTCACTTCCCTCGACAGAAACTCTTCACAATGGCCTCTAGTTTGGCCATCTCCTCCTCGATGCAAGTATCGGTGACCTTTCACTGGCAGGTGCACAAAGAAATTGCAAGAGATCAAGAGAGATGTATTTTTGCTTTTGATCTGTCCCTATCATCTTCCTCAATTTCAACTGCAGTTTCACCGTTCTTTCACCTTCAGCAAACCAAAATTTGCTGGAGCTAGCCCTTCCACATGCTTCCGCCCGTTGGCTTTTCCCAGAAGGTCCTGCCTTTCGGAAAAGTTGTCGGAGGGATTCTTTTGCATCATTGGCTCTGGCTTGTGACAACAGCCACCGCGGGGTCTCTGGCAAGTTCGCGGCTAAGAGGAGTTGCGCAGATGCGGGAAGCACCTCAGACCCGACCCTCCATGAAGTTGTTGTTTGAACACCGAAAATGATGACATGAGTGCTGAGCAGTAAGGAAATTATGAGAAGTTTACACAGTGCATAAAGAATATGTACAGTACATCTGTATGTCCGGAGTATCATACCAGGATATCACGAATTGTAGCTCATTGTGTTCGTCTGTGTCGGTTCAACAAATCAACATACCAGGCACAAGCTGGATTCCCTCTACCCACAGCAACCACTTTCAGCTTTTATCATCCTATTCTCCTTTTATCACGTTTCATTGTTCATGTTCTATATATATATATATCTATATTAGAAGTTCCAGATGTTTCCTCAGTTGTTCAGTTCATCCTCCAAAAAAAACAGTACGGCTGTAGCCTCATGAAAAACACAGACCTAGGCACTGCGAGACCAATTTGCCATCTCCATGCTTGATAAGGGAGAGGTTGCAAGGCAGCCGACCTTGTCGGGTTGGGGTCACACGCCTCCAACACAACTTGGACTTTTAAGGTTACCTATTTTTTTTGGAGAAGCTTGGACACTTGAAACTCCTGCAAATCTGTATATATATATACATATATATGTTTAATGGTGTGTTTGTGTATGGTATTGGTATTACAGTATAGTATTCACTCATTGTTTCTGTAAATGTGTGAATTCGAATGGAATATACGGACCCTCTACCTTCCGAAAACAACAAGACTTGAAGTTTGAGCACAAAAAAGGCCACACATTCGCTCTCGGCTGGAAGACTGTGTATGTGTGTATGTATATCCATGCATGTATATACATGTACACATGAATACGCATGATTATAAATGTCATAATGTATAATATATGTATATATATATATACATTTATCATTTATCAAAATACACTTAAGCACATCACTAATGCGTGAGAATCAATACATATTATGCAAATACTTCCAACATCTTCCAACTGGGATGGCTTCCTGGCAGGTGCTACAGTTTGCGTGTTTTAGGGAGTGTATGGGAGAGTCTTTTACAATCTTTTGCATGTGTGTTGCTCCTTGGACAGCTGCCGGTCCGACATCTTCTATGCATCTTCAGCATCTTCCAAGTATAGCATAGCAGCATAGCAACGCAGGATGACAAAAATTCAAAACATCTTCCCCCTTGATCCAGCAAGTGACACCAGATACGACACCAAAATGCCGCTGGTACCAATGAAGGGTGCCCAACCACCTAGGCGCCCTCGACAAACTGCTGGGCTCACCTGAGGGTAGCAACCGTAATCCCCAACCCTGGGAGCGATGAAGGGGTTACTGAGGTGAATCCTATATCATTCAAACACATACTTCCTCTTGCTCCCTAACCTCCAGGTCACTGACCAGGAGATTGCCCAATCAGAAATTCATATAGATTCCAGTTTGTGTTGTGAGGAATTCACGCATTTGGAAATTTGAAAAGGATATATACATATATGTATATGTATTGTACTGCTGCTGATTGGCTGAAATCCGGCTAGCCCCCTGTGATTTTTATGACAACGGCCTTCAAATAATGGGTTACATTTCGAGTACCTACCAGCCTGTGCAGGCTGGAATCAGCAGTATCTAGCAATTGCCATAAAATGCACATCTTACAAATGATTACGAAAATCACGGCTTTAATATTCAAAAATAAAGGGTTCTAGAGCAACAAACCGAAATGAACAGTGAAACAGTTCAACAATTTGAAAGGAAATGAGAAGGAATACTACGTATATATAATATCATGCATCAGTCCATGGGCTTGGATGGTCAAGACGCATATGGCCAATATGCAGAACGCATAAGATTAGCAAAGGAACTAATTGCAACTTACAAAAAAAGTAGCAATAGGAATGAACACACACACACACACTCACGAAATCATAAGCTCTTGGTCTTGAATGCCACATGCAAAGAGATGACTTGTCTGCCCAATCCGTACAGGCTCATGATATCCGCCGACCCCTCGTCGCTGTGAGGGGGAGCGCGCCTAGGAAGTTGTTGCAGAAGATTGTGGTCGAACGGTGGGGGACTTGACGAGCGCGACTCGAGCACGAATCTTGCTGTTTCGCATGACATGAGCACGGGTGGCTTGCAGGCTTCCAAGTCTTACGTTGCGCAAAGGTTTGCCTTGCTTGAGGCAACCTTTTTTTTGTTTTTAGTA
>DF239796.1:0-44630 GCA_000507305.1 Breviolum minutum Mf 1.05b.01
TGTGGATTTCCGATTTCCCTTTTTTCCGGAACCCGTAAAAAACTCGTAAAAAGAACTGATTTTTATAGACAAATGATGGAAAACAGGGGGTAAAGAAAACATATGCAGGACTCCCCCCAATACATATATATATATATATATATATCACCGATATCACCGAAAGGGAAAGGGAAAAAATCATCGACGACTCACCAGATGATTCAATTCGTGACTAAACCTCTAAAAGGTCACCAGAAGAATTGCATGGTTGACATGTTTTTTTTTTCAGGGCGAGGAACTAAAATTCGTGAGGAGCATAGCAAATTTCAGAATCCCTAAGAATCCAAGCCCTCCTAGAGTGGTATTTAGGGATCCAATCCCATCCTCAGGATATCTCAGGATAGTCCTGGATTCTTACAAAATGACCATTTTTTGGGGAATGCCGATTTCTAGACCTTTCCATAGGAAATCCAGGGAAGAAGTTTTGAAGCATGCCAAGGCAAAAAAAACATGCAAATTGGAAATTTGCCATGAAATTCCTTAGCTACAGGGTTTGCCATGTGCCCTTTTTGGGTGGGGGTGCTATCACCTCTTTGGAGGCCTGAAATGATGATTTTCAAAGGGGGCATCCATCGCAAAGCCCTCCGAAATTCCTTACTACAACGATTAGCAATCTCATGAAATACCAGTTCAGAAGGGAAATATCGGGCCTTTTGTTTTTTTGTTGGCTTATCGGGTATCATGCTGCCCTTCACTATAGGGTGAATCATGGCCTGTTCTGGGACTCAAATTATCATGCAGTTGGTTTTTGATTTTGCGTAGCTCTCAATTGTTGAAAGTGCCGTACATTTCGAAACTGTGTTCCAAACTCGAATTAGGCAGTCCCTTCAGCTTACTACCAAAACTGGTTAGAATCTAGGGGTAGAACTGGGACCATACTGGGTTTATTATAAGCCACAGAAATTAACCGGATCCAATCACTTCTGGGGGCATCAAAGAGACGCGTGTTGGAATCATCTACAGGTTTTTGTTGGCACATCTTTTCTTGAAACCAAACACGTAATCCCTGCAAAACCCTAGTTTTCCAGGTTTAGTTGGGTGTTTTGATTAATTGTATTTCTATATTTCACTAAAAGTGCTCAACTTTTCACAAGGTTTGCGTCAGACCTTCTTGCCCTAGTCGTTGGCACATCTTGTCTCTTTCTCTCCAAATTCTTTGGGGAAAAAACCACCACCAAGACGATTTGGCTGATGTAACCATTTTTCACCTTACCAGAATGCATGGTGAAAAATATCTCCAAACGCCTTTTATTTTCCTGGTTTGAAGGGGATTGCTTGGATGTCCCAGGAAGTCAGTAACAGGTTAGGATCAGTAGGTAAGAACCCTAATATATCCCATTCATAAGTAGGTGAAATATCCCATTTACGAACCCTTATATATATTTATATACTAAATATACTAAGTTCCTGGCACTAATTAGGGACATCCTACTCAGGTGCTGGTGGAGAAAGTCTCCAGCCCAGCGCAACTGACGGAAGAATGTGACTTGTTGGCCATCAGCATCATTGCCCACGAAAAGGTCCACGAGGAGAAATCGAATCGAAATTTCTCGAAGCGACTCGACTTCTGGAAGGAAAGTGGATCCTTAAAAAGGGCCATATATAGGGGCCCCATAGCTCCATCTATAAGGGGCACACCTTGTGTTGATTAGATCTGATGAATGTTTGATTATTTTTAGAATTTTGGTTGAACTATCTGTGATATTTAAGGGGTGTATACTGTATACATCCATTGCAACTTGCGTTGAACCTTCAACTCCCTTTCCTTGGATTTCCCCAAGGATGCAGTTTTTGGTCCCCGAAAAACATGTTCGGAATACTATCCAAAACACAGATGCTACCTGGTACCGGATCTAAATATTGGTGTTTTACCAGGGTTTGGCTAGGTGGTGGCAACTCAAATATCTTTTATTTTCACCCCGAACCTTGGGGAAAAGAGCCTATTTGACTCATATTTTTCAGATGGGTTGAAACCACCAACTAATTGGCTTTGATTCAGGGCCAGATCACCGGGTTTCACCAATATGGCTCCGGTGGATCGGCAGGATATCCAGTTCGAGACCTTCAAACCAGTGATGATGTCAGCCTTGAGGTCCTTATTGCCGAAGCAATGGAGTACAAGTCATGAAACTGCTTGGGAAGCTCGGAGAATGCAAGGGAAAACACACAGAAACCCCAAAAAGGAATCCAATAAGGCCTCCCCTGAAACGAACAGCGAGTTTACACATGAAAATGGAGGCAGTTGGAACACGATCGTTTCCTTTTGGAGCCCGGCGTATTTTTGCAAGGAAAACACAGAAACCCTTTTAAGCTCAGTTAAGCTCATTTGCTCATCACCCGTAGTTTACTGTTGTTTTTTTGTCTTGCTCTAGGTAAACCGCTAGGTTGTGTTTTTTAGTTTCACCCCTATCTTGGGAAATGATCCAATTTGACTGATGCCTTTCAACTGGATCTTTCAACTGGGTTGAAACCACAAACTAGCTAAGAATCAGCTTTTGGAGCCTCCAAAAAAGAGGGGTGAATGACTGAATGACTTTGTTTTTTCGATTGTCGGGTTCTGTTTTGGGATCTCTGGTGGCCAGCAGTGACTTGAGATTTTGGCAGATTCTTATTAAGGTCATGATTTTTCAGAAATGCTTATCTAGGTGGTGGTTTCAAAGATTTTCTATGTTCACCCCCTTTTTTGGGGAAGATTCCCATTTTGACTAATATTTTCAGATGGGTTGAAACCACCAACTATTATTTTGTTGTTCGTTCCCAGGCTCTCGTTTTTTTCCTTTGTTTCAACAGAAGGCTCCCCAAGATTTTCCCACATGTTTGAGACACATGTCAGGTCATTCAGTTTGGGGCCCCCCTATAGTTGCTAAATGAGATTTGAACGACCCCAGTAAACCCCACATTCACCCCAGTTCCAAGTTGGGAAAAAAGGTTTGGGATTTACATCCACCTTATCCAACGGTTTTATTTGTGAAACCCAACAATCCTTAAGGGGTGTCGAAGTCACCTGTTTTGAGGCCATTTTCGGGGTGTGATTAGGAGGGTCTGCTGTCTCCATAGTTTCGGGGGAGATGGATTCTTACCCATACCATCCATGGGACTAGTACATTTACCTACATTTGGTTGATTTTTCTGGTTTTCATGTAGGTAAATATATCATTCCCATGGATGCTATGGGTTAGGGTCTTAGGTCATCCCTTCTTCAAAAAACAAGGAGTGGCTCTGGGAAACCATCTCGCGGAACTTGAAAGAAGCGACAATGAAAGTCCGCGCCTTTCGACCGTTCAATGCGAAACTCTTTAGTTCCTTGAAGGACGGGATGGGCTCTACAGCAAGGGGCGGGGCCTCTTTATCTAGTTGTAAATGAGATTTTTGACCCCGGTAAACCCTACATTTATCACCTCAGTTGTAATATAATATTGACCAGGAGTAAATCTACTTGCAATAGGGGTGATGTTGAGGTTGTGGTGTTGGGGGGTGTTAGGGTTGCCAAAATGGCGAAACTTCTTGCTGGGTGGACAGGAGGAGGAACATAAAAAACTGTTTGGAATTTTGGAAGCTGGTTTTTATAAAGGTTTAGTGACGTTGTTTCGATGTTCTTGCTGAGGAATTTGATGAAATGACATACTAGTATGTTGTTGTATTGGTTTGATGCACTGTTGATACTTGCAATTGAACGGCGTTATCCCTTACACGTTTGTTTGCATGGTGCGTACATTTCAACACATTATACTGATGCTATATACGCATGTTTGCAGGACCCAGCATCCTACATACAACATGTTATATGCATATGAGCAACCGCCTTTATTTGGAAAAGAAAGGAATAGCTTGTGGATGGAAACATTTTTTTCAAATCCACCGTGCCTATGGGAACGAGGTAGGGGGTAACCCAAAAACGAGGTAGTAAGTAACAACATGTCAGTGATTTGGACTTTTGAGACGGTTGGTGCTGCTTTGCAGTTTTTAGTTTGGCTCGCTTTGTTGACTCTAGTCTAGCCATGTGGACTCTAGTCTAGTTGGCACGTTTCTATTCATGATGACCTGAAAAAAACGAGGTCTGAAACGAGGTCAAAACGAGGTCCAAAACCTCCACACACAGCTTCCTGGTGACCGTCCCTTCAGCTAGTCCGTCTTTTATCATTTTTGAGATGGCGTTTCAGTTTCTTCGCCAACGAGGTTTCTTAACATAAGGGTCATCTATCCCCATACATGTCTCGAGTATTGAGAAAAAAGACCAGCGCTGGAAAACGAGGTCACCATTTTTCCAAGAACATGCTTCAAGACTAAAAGTTAATTGAACGAGGTAGGGAGTAACCCAAACAAATGCGGCCTTTCAAATTAACTTAAATAAAAGCCGTCGCTCATATGAATTGCCCGTCAAGACAATGAACTGTAAGCGAACGTGACCACCTGAAACACTGGGGTTGGAAGATGATTTTCCTTTCGGGAAGGCCTCTTTTCAGGAGCTAATGTTAGTTTCAGGGAGGGTAGCAACTTTATAAATATATATATATATACATAATATATTTGAGATATATATATATATGTACATATATATTTGATATTCCTTGTTGTCTCAAACTATTTTGGACCACATTGTTAGAATGCTTCAGATGTGTATCCATCTGTGTACCCCTTGGGGCGAATTTGAGTCATTGTCACCACTACAAGGTGGGCCCAAAAATCCAGTTATAAGTTGGGTGAACTAGCTCCATTTCTGGAGGTGAAATAACCCCACTTACCCATGTATCCGGCCATTTATAGGGCTGAAATAACACCAGTTACCTATCGATGTTTAGCCATTTATAGGGGCCCCACAACTCGATTTATAACACTTTGTAGGGGCTCAGCTTGTAGCTACCGTTGATATTGAAGAGACATTTTCCAACAAAAAAAACAGTTGAGAAATATCTTGGATGTGTTTAATCACCTTTTAACCACCATTTGGGATGATATGTTTTTTGTTTTTTTTCCAACCACCACCAAACAAGCAAATCCAAGATATCTGGAGCAAACGATGAACCACAACCTTGAATTGCACGCTCACTGGGGACCCTCATTTTCTATAAATTCATGGTGGATTTGGTAAGGGTTTCCACTTCAAAAAATGACCTGAAAATGTGAGCCTGGCAAATTTTTTATCAACATCTTTACCCCAGAAATATAATCTCCCTGAAACTAACAGGCATAGCACCTGAAAATGGGTCAAAACCTAAACGCAAGGAATAGTCTCCGCAGTCCCATCATTTTTCAGGGGCGAAAATGCTAAACTTCGCAGGAGTATAATGTTGGACAAATAACTTATATGGATTTTGCTCAAATGAAGATATGGTATAGGCCCACAAGATACAAAAAAATGCGGGCCTCTATATGTAAATGGGGTATTTTATTGCCGAACTCAGGAACCAGCATTTTTCGAACCAGCCATATATTTGCACCAAAAAATCCCCAAGATTCCTGCAGGTTGATCCGTTTTGTGGATTTCGGGTCCCCATCCCCAGAATTTCGGGTCCCCATCCCCACGGTACCGTGAGGAAGAACAGCTGGAGATTTTCCGAAGCACCATCTACGAGGATTTCTTCACCAAATGCGCGGCAAGTCAAGATCTCTTCAAACAATCTCAATCAAGGTTGCGATACATTGCAGACAAGGTCAGGGGGCAGCAGTGACCAAAGGGACCCTGAAACATGAATGCTGGGAATAGAGGGAATTCTATGTCCCAGTTACAAAGGGACTATAATGATAAAGCATAATATATAATATTAATATATATTACGCCATTCTAAGGATCCCCATCAATCAACCATATAATGTAATGTCATAAGGGTACTTTGCTCAATTGAAGTAGTGAACATTTGGAGGTACCCTTCAGGCAACCAACATATTCTCTGCTAAGGCATGTTCGAAGATGGTTTTCCTTTTCCCAAGGTGGGATATGTTAGTTCCCTGGAGGGTATTTCAGATACTATCAGATATGACTGGCTGACTAGAGAATCTCGACCTAGTTTCCCTGTTGAAAAGAGTGTTTTCAACCGTGCTAGATGCAGAAGTGGACGATTTTCAAACACGCACACACACACACACAATTTCCTTGCTGTTTTTTGAAACATAAAGCAGGAGAGTCGTGTGACTGTCGTGGTTCTTGTGTAATAACAACAACAACAACAACAACAACAACAACAACAACAACAACAACAACAACAACAACAACAACAACAACAACAACAACAACACTCCCAAAGTTAAACTCACAAGGAGAAGTTTCATTTTTCCAGAAACTAATTCATTTGTGAAAGCATCAGTTTTTCAGAGGGCGTGCTGTTGAAATTCTGCAGTGAACCTGGACATGTTCATGACATCTTAGTTTTAGGCCCAACCATATGATGCAAACATCCCAGGAAGTCGAAGCCCACTAATAAAAGAACAGTCCCCTGGAATTGTTGATTGTAGATTTATCAATAAAAATAGACCCTTACTAAAACAATAGATGCAAAAATCACCTTCAAAAAAAAACATTCAACAAGTAGTCTTCCGACTTTCAAGGGTCGTTGTTGGCCTTTGATTTGTTTTAATGGTGAATTTACGTTTCCTTGGAGACACAGTTTGAAAAAAAACATCAGGTCTTGCAAAGCGGTTGATATATACATCGCTGATATATAGAATTTCAAAATGCAAGACAAAAACAGATTCCATCATCTTCCAAGCCCTTGATTTTTTTACGAAACATTTTTGGTGTGGCACAAAAAAAATCCAGGTCTTGCAAAGTAGCTATGACATGTATCACAAGCCCAAGAACGACATGGTGGATTATCTCTCTGCCTTGGGCTTACGTCACGTGGGATATGGTGTTCCGATTGAACTCTTTGGACCTTTTACCGACTCTTGCGTTCAAGTCATGAAGCTTGGAGTTGTGAACATTTAGGGTTGGGGTGATTTTTTTTATAGGGATGAAAACATGGATGATTTTTATTGGTGAATTTATAGGTGGATTTTTTAATAGTTGACTTTATTGGTGGATTTGATTTTGTAGGTGGATTTTTTGATAGGTGATTTTAAACATCATTGTTTAAGATCAAGGGATGAATATCAACATAATGGTGGGGAAATATAGATTTGGATTTGTGCTTATTTTGTGAAATCATCACCATTTTTCACCACCATTCCGGAACATTTTGGGATTTTTTTCCAAACGCCGAACAAGCAAGTCTAAGGAAGCCTTTGATTGAAGAATTGCCCAAACCGGAGTCCACCACAACGGTGTCACTCGGCGTAAAGTGGTTGATGTGGGGATGATGGGATGCTGGGATGTTTGGGTGGGGGCAAACCTATGATCGTTATAAATGGAGTGAAAAGGGGCCCCTATCAATGGCCGAAAATAAATGGTTAACATGGGGTGAAATAACCCCAGTAAGTCGTGTTTTTATAAGCCTACTCAATCTACTCATAACTGGTAGGGCGCTACCTTGAAGGGTTTTGTTGATTCATTTTACAATTTCCTTGCCTTGTCAAGGTTTGCAAATACGTCCCTTTTTATGGGGGTATCAACATGCAATCACCTGTAAACAGGGAGCAAGCCAATGAGCTTGGAAGTTCCAGGTTTCCATCAGTATATCTAAGCTTGGGAAAGGTAGGGAAAACAGGTGGTGGTTCAAAAATCCATGGTTTGCTGGGTGGTGGCAACTCAAATATGTTTTATTTTCACCCCTACTTGGGGAAGATTCCCATTTTGACTAATATTTTTCAAGGGGTGTGAAACCACCAACTAGTTTGACACTATTGTAGGACTGTTTGGGAAAATGATCTCTCGTAGAACTCACAATGGCTCCGCAGAATTTTTTATCCATCCTCACAAGAATTGTTGCATGCTTGCAGTGCAATAATCATGTGGCAGAACCAAGGATTCTTGCAAATATCATGGGCCAAATCCTTTTGAGCAATAAAAACACCTGGTTCTTTAGGGTATATAGGCTATCAGGAATTATACTACACGGT
The DNA here is from genome assembly GCA_000507305.1 of Breviolum minutum Mf 1.05b.01. Classification (NCBI taxonomy): domain Eukaryota; class Dinophyceae; order Suessiales; family Symbiodiniaceae; genus Breviolum; species Breviolum minutum. The sequence continues at coordinate 8,032 of DF239796.1, forward strand.
CAAATGGGGAATTATAATAAACCATTATAAGGATCCCTATTAAACACTCAGTATAATGGAAAGTACGCCGGTTTTTTTCGTGGCTCATTTGTGTTTTGTAGTGTTTGGTTCAAACATCCTGCAACCGTTTCTGCAAATCAACATGTAACATGTATGTAGTACATATTCTCCTATAGGTTTCTTTTGGTTTTGATCAAAAGGATGGTGTAGCCGGATTTATTCCATCAACACTAGGTGTGGTTTCAAATGTTTTGTGTTTTGTTCCCCTTCAAATAGGGATGATGATCCAATTTGAGAATCCCTGGAATTTCCCGTGATCAACAGGATTCCATCCCTTTGGGTTCCCCAGGCAAACCCCCTCCCCTTGAACACCCCCCCAAGACAGAACCCTACAATTGATTTACACTCCGGTAAACTAACATAGCAATGGAATTTCCACCATTTGTACATGTATTTCCTATCGGAAAAGGTGGATTTCCATTGCTATGTTAGTTTACCGGAGGGTATCTTTTTATCTGTTTTTTTTTGAAAGGTGGTGTCCAGCAGATCGTGCCCATCAACTGTCAGAACGTGATGTACCAATGCACATGATGGTTGAAGGTTTTAGGTGGTCGGATGGTGTTGGATGTTGTTGCCAAAATGTTGGGACACAGCAATCTATATCTCAGATGCTCCCATATATGGAATATTTGCCTACCTGGAAAACCTAGGAACGTACCATTTTTTGAGGCAACTGGATTGCTGGTTTTAGGGGTTTCAAGTTGATGGAAATTAACGGCAACGGCTGGAATTTCCAGGTACATTAGTTCAAAAAAATGGCCACATTCAAGGGGAAATGCAGGTAAAAATTCCCTACATGGAGCATCTGGGATGTCAAGAAAAAGATCCACCCTGCAATCAGACAAGGTGTTTCTATACCTTAAGGATCAGCGATTGGACCCTCCAATGGAAGGGTGAACGAACCTGTCCTCAAAATAGCCAGTTTTGAGGTGTCAGGGATACTTTTGGCTAAGTCAATTTCCAAAATTATAGTAATTCAGATGTGCTTTAAAGTGATGTGTTTTGCGAGGTGATATGAACATATCGCTTGCAAACCCCTGCGCAAAAGTTAGGCTAAAAATTCAGCTCACCTAGCTAGGCAGAATTCCATGGGAGAATGAGAATCCAAGGGAGCTAAAAAATAGCCTGGTCCTTGTTTTCTTGGATTATAAACCCTAAACTTATCTACCTGGTGGTTTCGAATATGTTTTATTTTCACCCCTACCTGGGGAAATGATCCAATTTGACTAATATTTTTCAAAGGGTTTGAAACCACCAACTAGTAAACCCTACACTTATTTTGAATATCCAAAATGAACCGGGTGTGGCTGGTGTTACAGAAGACCCCTATAACTGGAGTTAAAAAGCCCCAAATGGTATGATCTGGATGTGTTTTTTTATTGGGGATTTGATCCCGTGGGATGAAACTCACCATTTTTTAACTCACCACCATTTTTGGGATGTGTTTATTATGTTTCGAACTTTTTCCAGTCGCAAATCCAAGATTTTGAGGACAAATTCAAACTCACCCCTGGATTGGAGGGTGTTTACTGCTGATTCTGCGGTAAAAACGCCAATTCTTATCCTGGTTATCCTGATCTTAATCCTGCTGATCCAAAACCTATAGACTAGCCGGGCCTAGCTGAGTGGTTTCAATGGTGTTTTTTTGGATGTTGTTACACCCCTGAAAAACTAACGTATTCATATCCCTTGAACGTTACTTTGATTCAAGGCCATATCATCATACCCAAAAGGTAGCTTTGCAAGGGCACTTTTTGAAACATGTTCAATGTCTTCAAACGAGCAGCTGGGTGCAACACGAAATTTCTGTCACGGTGTAGGGTTTGATCAAGATCCCGCAAATTTCCACCAAAAAGCTATTTAAACAAGACAAGAAAAAGGTGGAATAACGCATCATTTTTAGCTGCTGGGGTGGTTGATGTTTCGTTTGCTGACATTTGCATGGAAGCTGATGTTTAAGTTTTTGTCTACAAGTCTACCGGATTTTTTACTTTTGTTCCCGTTCCCGCCAATCTCAATGCAAATCGAAGTTTGAAATTCCTCATACCCTCCAGTCATATTGTCAGATAATGATTAGGGTGCAAATATTTGGGTTCCTTTGAAAAAAAACTCAGAATAAGCTGTGTGTTTGGTTGTCGCGAAAATTTAGTAAATGGTTAATACATGGGTTATAAGTTATAACCAATAACCTATACTTTACGTATAAATTGGATATATTTGGGTTATCATAACCCATGTACTATAACCATTCATCCTAACTTCCCTTCGAACATCCCCAAGTATATCGTCATTTTCGCATCCCCTCCCCCCCTGGAACCCCTTCGCCTGGAAAGCCTTCGCAGGTGGTCCTTGGGTCTGGTCTCCCGTGTCTTGTTGCGGACCATTGTGGAAGGCTCCACCTCTGTGATGCAAGCCATACACCAGGATGATGCCAAAAGGCTTCGTCAAGCCTTACAGGACGGGTTTACGAACCACGATCTTTACATTAAGGGTTTTGCATCATACAAAAAAGGAACCAATATCTATGAATGGTGGCAACGACTTCCACGGTAATGCTTTTTCAGAAATTGAAAGCCTTTATCTAGATGGGTGTTTCCAAAAATAGGGGGTGTTAACACCCCAAAATGGAGGGTGAAAAGAATGGAAAAACACATTTTGGAATGGATGATTTCGGGGTACCATTATTTTTGGAAAGACCCAAATGGAAGATTTTGGGGGTTGTCAAAATCCATAGGATTTATGGGACGATTGTATATATTTACCCGACATGAATGGTTGATTGTTATGGCAAAGGCCCACCTTGTACCGGGAATCCCTGGTTTTCGATCTAAGCACATCTTAGATGTCAAAATAGTTTTTGGGAGGAGTTTTTGTTCGAGTGGGTGGTTTAAACCTCAAAGTTGTGTTTTTTTTGTGGTATTTTGTTTTTGGAGGCTGCCAGAAAGCAGCAGGATATTCTTAGATGGGGGTCTTATCCCATAGGATCCATGTATGGTATATTTATCCACATGAATGGTTGATTTTTTATGGTAAGTGTAGGTAAATATACATATAATATATATATATATATACATACTAGTCCCATGGATGCTATGGGAAAATATGTAGCGGTTGTTGGGGTTATATCTCATTGCTTAATTAGGGGGGGGTGTGCTTACTGTTAGTAACGATTCTTGAACATTTGACTTGGAAGTCCAAGTCGACTACCCGTGGAATCGGAATCCTCGCGACCCATGGATCATCCTAAAGCAGGTGGTTGTTTCATTTTTTTTTATTTTCACCCCTACCTGGGGGAATGAGCCATTTTGACTGATATTTTTCAGATGGGTTGAAACCACCAACTAGTAAATGATCGTTCGACGCTTTGTTAGGGTAACACTGGACTTTGAGAGAATTTTAAGGAGAGAATCTTGCAATATCAATTGGCTATTAAACTATGCTCCGGTAAACTAACATAGCTGGCTGGAAGATGGACCCTTTGAAGATGTATTTCATATGAAATTTGGGAATATTCCATTGTTATGTTAGTTTACCAGAGGATATCCACCACAAAAAAAACATGGGGATTTTAACCCTTCTTGGATTATCCGGTGAGATTCCGTTTCAGGAAAGATACGATGGGGTTTTTCTAAAAGGAAAATGGCAAATTTGGCCAACTTTGGGAATTTTCACATGTATGAACCAAAAGCCAACACAGGAGGCACCAAGGGCGGAACGATATACTTGGCAGCTGGGTGTTCGTGTTGGAAGTCAATCAATCTCGCCTCTCTATTGGGCCCTGCAAACAGGCCGGCTGGTGGGACATGTGACATGTGGCCTGGGGTGAAAAGAAAAAGATGGATTCTACTCAAAGGTTGTACACTAGCTAGCTACAATCCGGCAAAAGCAAATATGCCAATGCCAATGGATGATTTTCCTCACTTTTTATATGTGTTTTTTAAGGAAATACATCATTGAAAATGGTATTTCCTCATTTTTATTTGGTTTTTGTTAGGAAATCAACTGTTCTCCCTGACAGTCGAAGATCCACATACCCCATTGAATGAAGCTATGGGACCCCTATTTCAACCCCGTATAAATTCGGAGTTATTTCACCCCAACGTTATAGCTGGTCTAGGTGGTGGTTTCAATTTTTTTTATTTTCGCCCCTACTTGGGGAAGATTCCCATTTTGACTAATATTTTTCAGATGGGTTGAAACCACCAACTAGAAAAGGTGCGCATGAGACAGCCAAAGAGATGCTTCGGGATTTATTGACGATTCGAGCAGATCGAGATCGCTATTACTATGGAGTGAATGAACTCTTTCAGCTTCAACCAGACCCTCAGAACTAAGGATGTTGTCCATTTTTTGCTGGGTTCCGGACCATTGGGTGGTGGGGATGATGCAACCATGTACAAGGCAATATATAGCCCTTTTATATCCCTGGTATATACTTGCCAATTAAATCCAATTGGGTGATTGTATGGTACCTACCAAGTTAGGACCAGCACCAGAAACATTCATTGATGAGGTGGCAGTGAAGCATAAAACAACCTGCGCGAACCCTTCAGAAACATATCCTGGCTGGTTTTTGGATTGTCAGAATGCGTAATATTCGCAAACCCTATTTAGTAGCGGTAGTATAACCTCATATAGATCATTGCCCAATAGTTGGTAGGCGGTTAAGTTTGGTATTTTACTATTCTAGGCATATTTCTATAGTGATATTTCTTTCAAAAGGATCCGTGCATGGTATAATTTACCTACATTTACCATAAAAATAAGCCGTTCATGTGGGTAAATATACCTTTCATGGATGATATGATGATGATATGGGCTAGGAAAGTAAACCACCAACAGTAACCATTGATCGGAATCAACCACCTTTCAGGGCAATTTTTTTCGCGACGGAATCCCCGCTAGTCACCTTTCAAGATTGGTAGGTTAGTCACCTAATGGTAAATTGGTGATATGGACTCCTGGGATCCCCGCAAAATGGAGGATTGCTACTTGAGGGTACTCCTAGAATCTCAAACCACCAAGCCAAACCATCAATTTACCATTAGTTGAATACTTTGAAAGATTTTTTGGGCTCATCCATCGTGGATCCATGGTTGGTGACATATAATGCAAATATTTGGTGAATTATAGCGACCGCAAACGACCTGGGCCCTCAAAAGGTGGCTGAGGAAATGAAATCCCCCATTTCAGGCAAATCTTAGGTTTGTGAACTATCATAATTTGGCCAAACATTTGGATCCATGTCAGTGTAAGTATGTCTACCGCTTTTATATGGATCCTTTGAGATCCTTCACTCGATGAATGATGGTGAGATGTTTTTTTCCACAATGAAAGGAACAACAAAAACCACCAGGGACAGCTGACGAGTGAACTTCTTGTGGTGGTTTCAACGATTTTTTGGAAAAGAAAATTCCCAAAAAATGGAGTGGGGGAAAAGATTTCCCCAAAAAAAAATCGTGTTTTTTTCACAGAGGTTAGGGCTACAACCACCACCTATAGTCATTTGGGGGGTTAACAAAATTACCATTCGCTAAGAACTTTGGACCTCAAAATAGTCGTCTATTTTGAGGACCCAAAAAACAGGTTCATTCACTCCATTGAAATGGTCCTTGCTGATTGTTGGGGTAGCAATGTTTAGAATGGACAATTTCGACTCTTCAAAGCACAAAAAAAGAACCAAAAAACCCTGGAAATTTAACTCATAGATACCTAAAATGGGAATATTTGAAAGGGGTCATCCGGCTAAAAGGCCCATCACTTTTGGCCCATGCATGGAAACGATTTCGAGGGTGTGACCTTCCTGAAACTAACAGCAAACGCCTTGAAAAATCATAAAAAATCAATGGTTGGAAGATTTATTTCCTTCTGGGATGGCCTGTTTTCAGAGGCTATGTTAGTCTAGGTGGTGGTTTCAAATATTTTTTATTTTCACCCCTACTTGGGGAAGATTTCCATTTTGACTAATATTTTTCATATGGGTTGAAACCACCAACTAGTAGTTTCAGGGAGAGTAATTGTTTGATATGTTGCCTCCCTTTCTTTTAATCCTTTCACGCGTCTCATGGAATATGGAATCAAAGCTTTTCCAACCAGGATGACTCTGGGCAAATGATGAACCGCGGCCTTACCCCTCCGGGATCCCTCACGTTATATAAATCATGGTGATTTTGTTATGGAAATTTCATTCAAAACTAGCTTCAAGAATTTGAGTTGGCGAATTATTGTCAAGTTTACTCAGATGACTCATGATTCATTGGAATAAACCGTTTTTTTCGTGTCCAAGAGTGGTTCGGAAGTGGGGTTGTAACCAACCCCCCATGCATCTTCCCTATGACTGTTGTAACCAACGACTCCCAGCTTCGATTCTGTCCTCACAAGCTGGGCTTGTACCGCTGGAAATCTGAGGATATTGTGGAGAACATCTTGCATGAAGCACCGGGGTGACCTGGACTAGTTACACCCCGGAAGATTAACATGGAACCTGAGAATACACCCCTGGAAGAGGAAAATAATCTTCCAAATTCCAAACCATCATTTTCAGGTTCTATGTTAATATCTTCGGGGGTGTACGCAAAAAATGCATGCTTCTCTTGACAGTCAAGCAATGATTAGTCAGTGGTTTTTCTGCTGGTGGTTTGCTATCAGAAAGTGAGATATGCTCCATGTCGGAATATTTGCCTACATTTGCCATATACACATCAACGAAATGTAGGTAAGCATACCATACACGGATGGTATGGGTCATCGGATGTCATCAGACTTGGCCTGAAAATATCCTACACCACCAATATGATCTACCAACCATTGTTTTTTTTTTTCGTTTTAACGGAATCAAGCAGGGGGACCCCTGGATGTAACCCTTTACAATGGGAAAGGTGGAATATAACTGCACAATTATCACCAGTTTGATGCTTAGACTGCTGGCAGATATTCAGTGATCGTATTTTCAAACGGCTACTCCCAGAGGACCTGGGAGAGTGCTTCAAACTTCAGGTTAGCAGAAACCTTCTTGGATGGTCTCATTTGGCGATCTCACAAGACCTTTCAGGGCACACGGCCAGTGACACAACCGCAGATTTTGGGTGATTTTTGAAGATGTTGGGGGACGGCGGGGACGGTACGAAGATTTTCAAAAGTATTCCCAGACTGTCAATGTATCGTCGACTTAGGTAGTTTATAGGGTTAGTAAATGTAGGTAAAAATCTAGGTGTAATTAATTCGCCATACATTGATCGAGCGTTTGGGATGGTGCGTTTTGGAATTGGTCAGAAGGTATGTTCCATGTGAAAATTATCTGGATGTTTCCGAAAATAGTGGTACGCCCAAATCAATCCAAATCATCCATTTTGATAGGGTTTTCCATGGTTTTCCATTATAAACCATCCATTTTGGGGTACCCCTATTTTTGGAACCACCCATCTAGATAAAGGCTTTCAATTTCTGAAAAAGCATTACCCTGGAAGTCGTTGCCACCATTCATAGATATTGGTTATTTGTTTCCTTTTTTGTATGATGCTAAACCCTTAATGTAAAGATCGTGGTTCGTAAACCAAAAAATTGTGGCCAAGGACTTTTCCAGGGATCACTTATACGTTTTTCTATTTCAGTTTGGCTTCCTTCACATGAAATTCCTAGCAAAATTGTAGTTTACTTGTGCAAGTCTTAGGTAATCCCCGAAAATCCCTTGACCCACCAGAAATACTCCCCAAGAAACCAATATATTCTATGCACGGGTAGTCGGGAAGATTTTTTGTTTTCCATTGGGGGGATATGTGATCTTTCCCTGGAGGAACTGAACCATCTTCTTGGTGGGGAGATGTTCCCTCAAATTCATACTGAATGAGAAGAAACCAAATGCCCCATGGGACTGGAATATTTACCTACTAAATCCTACTAATTTACCATAGATTTCAGCCATTCATGTAGGGAGATATTCCAGTCCCATGGAGCATAAGGGCAATGATGATCCCCTACCAGGTTCCTCAAAGCAGTGATCAAAACCCTGGTTGTGTAGGTTATTTAGGGGGTGAAAAACTACCCACTTATATGATACTTATATGGGGCTTGTAATGAGCTGTGGTAGGAATCCTTGTTATCCAACAAGTAACAAGAGACTATAATATAGTGGAATGTCACAAGGGTTTTAAACACTGCTCACATTATTGTTTGATTCTCGAAGAAAAATAAGATCAAAGATCACCCGACTAGTAAGTAATCGTTTGGCTGGAATCTCCCCCATCATAGTTACATGCATCTAGAAGATGTAGATACCTGATCAATTGGTAGTGGGTTTGATCATGGAAATCTCACCAAGAAGATGTTCTTTTGAATAAATTGATCAGTGCATCCGTCTACTACTGGCACCTCAATAACAACGAAAAAACATACCAGTACCACTACGACTACTACTACCACTACTACTACTACTACTACTACTACTACTACTACTACTACTACGTACTACTACTACTACTACTAACTACTACTACTACACTACGACTACTACTACTACTACTACTACTACTACTACTACTACTACTACTACTACTACTACTACTACTACTACTACCACCACCTAGGTTTCCGCTTGTTACAGGATGATTTTACCTTCAATCGCATGTTTGTTCATTCAAATCAACCCGCATGGCTTCATAGAATTGAATGTATATGGGTGTTTCCTTAAATGGCGGTACCCCCAATCTCCACCCCAAAATGATGATTTCTAGTAGGAAAACCCATGGTTGTTGGGGAAACCCACCATTTTAAGAAACCCCCATATAGTGTTTTTGTTCAAGTGTGACTTAGGTGATTTATTACTTGGAGCACTTGTTGCAAGACATGGATAAGTCCAAGACTTTGTCAAGAGCAATGATCAGTCTCTCGAAGGGAGATTGCACATGTATTGTTGTGCCAGGCAATCAATGTGGTTGTGTGTTGTTCTTGTTGTTGTTGTTGTTGTTGTTGTTGTTGTTGCTGCTGTTGCTGCTGTTGCTGCTGTTGCTGGTGTTGCTGTTGCTGTTGCTGTTGCTGTTGCTGTTGCTGTTGCTGTTGCTGTTGCTGTTGTTGTTGTTGTTGTTGTTGTTGTTGTTGTTGTCGTTGCAACTTGCTATGTTATTTTTGCCTACCCCCAAAACTTTAGGAAATTTATCTTCACAGTTGGAAAAAAACACATCATTTGAACTGGCAATTGTTCAACCCCCAGCCAGTTGCTCACTTGATCGTCATTTGGCAAAGTAGGGAATATGGGCGGCCTGCCATTTATTGCTCATTTGCTCATCACTAAGCACTAGTCAGTTTAGCACTCTTTTGGGGCGATATTCTTGCAAACCCCATAACATTTCAGGGATATTCATCGCACGTACTGGTGGGCAGCCATCAATTCCGAAATAGCGAGGCGGCTGAGACACCAGGAGTGAAACAAATTGCAACCCTATGACCTCTCCCTCACAAATGAAATTCTGATATCTGGTGTTTTTTTGTAAGGGAGATGGGTATTGAAAATGGCTTGGGGGTTATTACCCTCCCTAAAACCAACAGCAAACTCATCCCTGAAAACCTCTGAAGCATCAATGAACTCAGGTGATTTTTAACTCTTAGTTTGAGGGATATATTTGGCATATCAGGTGAGCCCCTGCTAGTTATAAAATGGAGTTATGGGGCCCCTTCAAAACGGCCGAAAATACATGGGTAACTGGTGAAATTTCACCCTACTTATAACAGGTATGGGCCCACCTTGTACCCAGTTGTATTAATCAAACCTGGAAGACTACACCCCCGAAATTTAACATAGATACCAAAAATCATTCTTTGGATACAATGTATCTCTTTTCACATACGGCTATTTTGGATATCTATGTTACATTTCAAAGGTGTAGTCTTCCAACACATCAATTTTTCCATCCCAACGACGTCACCTCCCTCGATAGGTTTTTGTTGTTTTTCCAGCTTAGCGATTAACCTTGACTGGAAAGCGCTGGAATCCTGGGGCGTTGCGAACATGGATGACTTGGGACCGTAAGATCTTATGGGAATTGGTATATATTTTACCTGGCAATTTATCATAATCAACAACCATCCACATTGCATGACTTGGGTTTTTTTAAAGGTGACTTTTGTACGGATTCTACGATGGTAAATCACCATTTTAATATATAACCACCATTTGTGTTCACTTTTTCCAACAATCAAACTTAAGCGAATCCAACATGACCTGCATGTTTTTTTTTCGGCAAGCAACTGACTGAGGCTTTGTGAGATTTCAGCATCCAGCAACGATTACACATCCAATCCTGACATTTACATTGGATTTGCTGTGGCAAAATTTGGTGATGCGATTCTTTCTCTTTGGACAACTGACAACCATTTTCAACTTTCTGATCTTCATCTTGGCTACATGTGTTTTGAACAACCCAGCCTTGGAGGGTCCAAACATGGCCATTTGTTTGGCACTTTGTCGACTTTTCATGTATTTCTTGGGAATGGGTCGACTTCTCTATTGGCATAGCCATCAAAGCTTTAGAGCCTTTGCCGGCAATGAGCTCGCGTGCTTTTCGACACCATTTCGTTGCAAGATGGCAATTCCAAAGTATCTCTTTCAGGGAACTGAGATGATGAGCTTCTTCTTGATGGTGGACTTGCTTTGTATGCTGGGAAGTGAACCAATGATTCATTGCATCGATGGCGAGCAATTGCTACAGTGTCTTGGAAGCATGAAAATGGTCTAGTTGGTGGTTTCAAATACAGACGACCGGCCAATGTTTAACCTTTTAGACTTTTGGAGATTGCAGATTTGGTAGGGATTTTTTTTACAGGTTAAGCCACTTTATTCTGTGGTCCACAATGGCGAAGTGAAAACATATCTTAGTTTAACAACCCCTTGGAAACATAGAGATTCCCATTTGGACCAATATTTTTTCATATCTCTAGGATGTTCAATCACCTCAGCACAATATTTATGTTCCATTTGGATCCCTAGGGTACTGGATTGAAACCACCAAGTGTAGTGACATAGTGGGTGCTGCTTACTTCCACCATTGGAGATCATTCTGGACTGCGGAGATGTGGTCAAACCTTTGGATTACTTAGCGTGGTTGGAAGATCCACAAAGGGTTGATGTATACCCTGAATCCCTGATTTGTCCTGGGACCGGAACCAGCTGCTATGTTGGCTTACTCGGAGACTTAGTAGGATCTGGGAGATTTTGGAATGGCTTCCACCGAACTCACCATAGATGGTGATTGAAAAGACGGAGCTTTCCAACATGGTTTGCCCAAAGTCTGGCCCAAATGAGGAGTTTTGAAAATAAAAAATCACCATCCCTTTTGGCCCCATGTGCATTTTTGCGGTTACCATCTTTTGGGGTGATGTAATAACTACTGCGGGGACATATACCTCGGCAACCCACTGTCCAATGATGATTTGGCCGGTGACGTCAGGTGATATCACTCCAAGGTTTTTTGTGTTTTTTTTGCACGGCAATATCTTTGGCCGGAATCTTCCCCCAAAAGCAGTGAATAAACCTTTGCTTCTGTTTAGTGGGATATATATATATATAATATATATATATATGTAGAGTCTAGGTGGTTTCAAATATGTTTATGTTCATCCCTACTTGGGGAAAGGATCCAATTTGACTAGTATTTTTCAACTGGGTTGAAACCACCAACTAGTAGTTAAATCATAATCCGCTAAATGTAAAGCTTAGCAGGGATGCCCAAGTTTTACCTTTAGAATGTACTTCTTCGATGGTGGCAAAAAGGAAAGCAGAAAAGGTCTACAGTATCTATTCTTCAAGTGGAAAAAGTGAACCTCGTCTAAAGCTTGGATTCCTTTAGTTGTTGACTTTGATCGAATCTTACTTTTGACAATTTGATCAGTTACAAGATTTTGTACATCTTAGGTGGTGCAGGATTTCTTCCAACAGTAGGTGCCCGTCAACAGTTGTCTTGTTTATGTTGGCCAGGGAGCCTCATGTTTACATGTAAGTTGATGAGCAACCAATCTTTCACACCTTTTATCGTACATCCACAAAAACGTGAACATATCGAACGACATATAGACCCCAGTTTGCCATGTGTAGGGCCATTTACGGGGGTTGTAAGTCCATTTATAACTACCATGGGCCCACCTTGCAGAAATTCTGGGTGTAGCAATCATCATTGCTGAAGCCTTTAGGTTCCGTTGCGAAGCATGGACGGACGGCCTTCAGTTGGCATATGCTGTCTTCTTGGTGATAGGTGGGGTTGGCACTTGGAGGATCATCCGATGACTTGGATACGTGCTTAGTAATGGGGTAGAGTCTGGCTGGTTGGACCTCGATAGTAAATGAAGATGCGACATAAGATGCATACTTCACAAGATTTCACCAAATAATATTTTACATTACAAGTCGATTGCCTTGCAAGTCAAACATAAAAAGCCGAAGTCAAAGCTTCAGCCGGCCTTCTCTCATCATATTGTCGGCAGACATCCTGGCTTAGATGAAAACTGTGGCAAACGCGTGATCAAAACTCCCTGGTGTTTCACTACTGTTGATGGAAGAAATCGTACACCAGTTGATAGGTAGTTTATCCCATGATTTACAGGTTTCATACTTGTCAGCTGGTGCAGGGTTTCTTCCATCAACAGTATCAGGGGTTTCTTTTCTGTCCATTACTCCCCCGAAAACAAATATGGACACCCGAAATCCCAGAAAAATCAATCCTCATAGTTGAGGCTGGGAAGTCTTCCAAAGCCAAGATTTTTTGTTTTTCCTGACCAAACAGGGACGACGACGGTTCGGCAGGTGTCTTCCTCTATGTCTTCCTGGTTTCAGAAGTGGGCCATGTTTCTATTGAGCTCTCACAGTATCGGGTGCTCTGCCAAGCAGCTGCAAAACAAATTCTTCTTTGTTTGGGTGCAGTGGCCATCTTGGTATTGGTCTTTGCCTTAGCAATTACCGGCATGTTGTTGGAACTATCACATTCCACAACAATCAGTCACGAATGGGAAGATATGGGGAGCACTATTACAACTTTGACACAGATGACGGTGGGGATCATGGACTTATCGGAGCTACATCACACTTTGGAGGAGAGTCCTTTCCTTTTTGTGACTTGTCGAAAATCTTGGGTTGGAATCGTCTCTTATACCCGAAGAATTGCCCCTTCAAATTCGGTGGGATCTTTAATTTGATTAGCTCAGTAAGTGTTAAGTTAAAATGTTAAACCTTTAGCAGAACTCCCTAAGTTTTGCTTAGGTGATTCTTGCCATCTTCATGCTGATGGTCTACAGTTTTTTCTTCAATCTCCTCATATCACAGTTCTGTGGTGTCTATAGCTCTTTGGCGGTAGATGTTACAGGGTACGCAAGGCTGGCTCGCGGAGAAATCATTGTGGACATCCTGAAGGAGATTTTTTCAGATCTTCGTGGTTGGTAGGTAGCGCCTTCAAATTCGGGCCCTTGGTCGGTCAGCAGAAACACATTCCAATGGAGTGAATGAACTTTCCATTATGTTGGTTGGTTAATAGGGATCCTTAAAACTTATAACGGTTTATTATAATCCCTATCTACCTGGGTAGTATTTCATCCCCTATATAACCTAACCAACCAGGTTTTTTTTCATTGCTCAACTGTTTCTTTTTTGCAGGGATGTATAGGTCATCGATAGGTCGTCCGTTTTGGGGTCCCATGATTCGATGGGGGTGCTGAGACTTTTCACAGCCGGTGACACCCGGGGGCTGGATATTTTTTTTGTCTTCCTAGCTGCTTATTTTTGCAGGGCCTAAAGGTAGTTTTTTGGGTGAAGTGGGGTCATTTTTTTAAAAAGGTCAAAGCGTCATCCTTTTTGGGGGATCTCATTTTTAGGAGGAACAACCAAATTCTTCTTGTTCTTGTTCTTGTTGTTGTTGTTGTTGTTGTTGTTGTTGTTGTTGTTGTTGTTGTTGTTGTTGTTGTTGTTGTTGTTGTTGTTGTTGTTTCGACTCATTTGTTTCATCACCATCATTATCTCTCCAGCTCTCAAGAAAAACGCAACAAGACCGGTGCCCACGTGCCTACGTTAGGAGCCCAAAACGGGGCCCCACTGTTGTCCCAGGAGATCCCATTGTCGCGCTGGCAACGATTTCTGGCATCACTGACCTTGCAAAAACGCGTGGACTTCGAAGAAGGAGATCTTGGCTTGGCAGGTGCGAGTTTTTCGAAAGGTGGTGGCAACTCAACACATTTTTGGGAATTTTTCACCCGGAAAATTGGGGAAGATGAACCCAATTTGACGGTCATGTTTTTCAAATGGGTTGAAAGCACAGAGTTTTTGAGAACGATCATATGTTTCAGAGAAGTTGCGGCTGGATTCGTTCAGCAAAGCACGAACATGCGTTTTGCGTCTCCCCTCGGAACTGCATCAGGGAAGCGGCAAGCGGGTTTTAAAGAAATAACTTCAAGCGGGTTTGGCTTCATGTGGCTGCAGCATGTTTTCTTTTTGCTGGGGGGACGAGTGAAGAGCTACCAGTACCACCCATCACCTTTCTTTTGGTGAAAAAACCCTAGGTATCTTTGAATGTGTCATTTTTTGAAGAACCACAAGATAAATGTGGAACTTCATTTTTTGAAATGTCATGCCTTTCCTCCTGGAAATAGTTTGACAAATAATATAATAATGGAAATCCTGAGCATTCTTAAGTGGAAGTGCGTGTCCAATGGGGGGCATCCCTAATTTTCCCCATGTTTTCCATGTTTTTTCTTAGGCTTTCCGAACGTTCGAAAATAAAGAAGTTGTGGACATTGTGACGAAACCAATTCAAACCATACCCATAGCATCCATGTATGCTATACGGTACATTTACCTACAGTTACCTTAAAAATCAACCAAATGTATGTAAATATCGCATACATGGATGGTATAAGATAACATGTTAGGATTGCTAAGAAACCCTGTAACAACGCAACATCATCATATGACAATTTCACTAGCTTGAGGATAATTTTCACATTCTACAATGGTATATCACTATTAAATCCTTATTGGGGCATTTTTCAAAACTTGTCCAATCAACTTTAACTAATCAAATTCTATCGTGACCTTTATTGACCTGAGCCAAATCCACTGTGAATCAATGTTTAGGAAGCGTCTCGCTATGTTTTTGCCATGCGCTGATTTATAAACATATGTTTTGAGCTGTTGAACAAAAAAATCCAACCTGTGGTGTGTATGCCGTGGTTTTTTTAGATACCCAGACACTCAATGTATGGATATGTATGGTATCTATTTACCTATCTGACCTGGGCCAGTTTTTGTTCGTCCAAAAATTCTCTTCCAGGCGGCATCAAGACCTTCGAAGCAGCTTTGGATCATCCAGTAACACAAGATCAAATCGTACGTTTTGGCGGGCAAACTGACACTTGGCTAGGTGGTGGTTTCAAATATTTTTGATTTTCACCCCTATTTGGGGAAGATTCCCATGTTGACTAATATTTTTCAAATGGGTTGAAACCACCAACTAGTTGGAGATTTCTTGAATTTTGTTGTTATGTTTTTGGGGTGATGTGATTTGTTTAGGTTGTTTCGGAGAAGGGAAGAATCCTGAGACTTCAATAGACTGGCTATTTTCAGGATGCACCCCTCCAAAAAACAGGTTCAAACTCACCCCTCGTTTGGAGGGTGTTTCTTCTGATTCTTAGGGTACATGTATATATAATATGTCAAGATATCAGTCACATGTGCTGGGTGAGATAATCCCACTTCTACCCGAAGAGTGTTTGCCCTCCTGGCTAGGTTTGAGTTGAGTTGATCGTGGAGGTTTATTCGGCATGTTTTTTTCACCCACTAAAAATGCAAACACCGGAACTGGTCGGCCCACTTGGAGGATCATCCCATGACGATCGCAAGTAGTTAGCAACCATGGTGATGGTAAGTTCCTTAAGGATCGGGTTGTGGGACCCCTTCCAAATGGCCGAACTCCATGGCTCATAAATGGGGGTGATCCTAACTATACTTACTAAATGGGATGATCAAATCACCTAAATCTAGTCCAAGTCGACCAGAAAATATGCAGTTGCTTCTTCTTATGATGTAAATTTACGTGAATAACCTGGAACTCCAAACAACCAGTTTTTTATGGTTGTTTCAACTGGATGATTCCAAATCATTACATAAAAAATGGTTGTTTCACCAAACATCCATTAAAAGATGGTTGTTTGGGGTACCAGGAAGATGTTATTTAGACTTTCAGCTTAAATACCTGAAAACAATACTTGTTCAAAGTTCTATTGTTTTTTTTTGACCTACCAGAGTAACTTCAACAACCCTAAAGAATCCTAGGACCTCAAAAACCGCCAAACTGGCAATTTTGAGGAAACAGGTTCATTCACCCCATCCATTGGAGGGTCCCAGCTAATCCTTAGGGAAGAAACAAAAAGGGAGACCATGCTTCAATGGAATTCGTGTCGTGGTTTGGGAAAATTCACCACCAAAACGAAGGTTTTGAAGCCACTTAAATTTCACAGTGGCTTCCCCGAAAGTTGTGGATCGAAACTTCCGTCGACGTTTACATCGATCTATGGTAGTCTTGGTCATGTTCGTTGAAACCATGGAGATGTAAAACACATGTCTTTTCGGATTTTATCCTTAACGCGGTCGGATTGGAAACTTCGGCCCCAAAAGATCAAGTTATAAATTTGAGTTACAACTGCGATGGCCCTAGGGTGAAATTTCACCCCCAGTTTTCACCCATTTGTTTTAGTTTAGGCCATGTCTATTGGGGGCTACTGGCCATTTCAGCCACCCCATTTACCAACCAATCCTCACGGGGTGAAACCACACTCGTGGAAGTGGGAAATCTGCCGGAAATCCAAGGATCCAAGTTTACCTTGGCCTGAAAAAGTCGCCCACGACAACACGATAGACCCTCAGTGAGTTGTTGAGTTCTTGAGTTTGCTGGACGTTTTTGTTGGGGCTTTGGTGGAAACCGTGGTTTTTGGGCCAAGGGTTTTTAGATGTTTTTAGTGGGTATTGAAGGTCCCAAACACTCAATTGAGCTGATCTATTTTCACTGGACACATTTGGGTAGTTTACGGGGGTGACTTAAATGTAGGTTTTTGTTTTGTGTACCTTGGATGGAGGGTGACCTGGGCATGTGATTTACAGATCCAATAAAACTTGGCCAATCTTAGGTTTTTCGTCCCTGATACACGAACAGCCAGTCCCCTTTGGGTTGATCGTGGGATGGTTTTGTTCATGTAACTCACTGTAAACGTTTAACGGTTTGGGCGTTTTTCGGGACCTAAGCGTTTTGCGTATGCAAAACTTCAAAATTGGTAGAAAACTGGCATCGGAGAAGGATCCGTAACATGCGCAAATGATCTATTTTTTTTTGGGCGGGATCCGCCTCACTTGACGTTTAACAGCTGGAGACGACCTCGAGCGAAATGTCTATGCCAAAAAATAATGGGTTTAAGGGTTGAGATCATTGTTTTTTTGGGAAAGTATCTTCAGGTTCCGAATGTTAACTCTTTTCAGTTGAGCCACCCATCCCCATAGGATCCATGTATGCCATATATAGTTATTTAGATACATTTCGTTGATTTGTATGGTAAATTCGTAGGAAATCATATCGGAAACACATCACAAATTGAGAGTTTGGGAAGGAGGATTTTCGGCTTAGTACCTGGGAGATAAGTTGGGTATATCCTTGAGCTACAAAATGGGCCCAAAAACCAGTTATAAATGGTGTTATAACCCCTATAAGTAGGATGAAACAACCCCAGCTACCCACTTGTAAGGCCCATTAAAAGGGTTATAACTCCACTTATAACTGGTAGGTGCCCACCTTGGAAGATGCCAGTTTCATGGAAGAATTTGTGAAGGGCCACGGCACGGGGATGATACACCCAAGATATGAGCCACTGGGACTAGGGCAATTTCAAGCAAAAAGAACACTTCCTTACAACTCAACTGTTTTTTTTGTTGCCAAGAATGTTAAGGAAAAACATGGTGCCTTAAACTAGACATGTCACCCACCACTTGTTGGTTTTTAAAAGCACATGATGTGTGTTTCAAACTCTTTTAGTGCTTAACTCAGACCAACATCCATAAATTAAAAATTACCTTCATCCTGTCATCCCAGCCGAGGAAAGTTTGATCCAACGAACCATTCAGAAATCCTTGCAAAAGATGCTTGGAAAAAAGCATGCCGCAGAATCGGATACGAGTAGCAGCATGCATAGCAGCAGCCTTCATGGCTAACTGCGGATGCGTGCTAACATGGAGATGCAGTCCCGTGGGGACCGGGGTGATGTAATGTATTCCTATACGTATCGTATTCCGAAACCGTGAAACGGTTTCTTTATAATAAAGAAAAGCACCATGCGTGATCTTCGTGCTGCCAGGGTTGCGCTTTGAAAAATCCTCAGCGTGGAGAGTAAACTTTTTATGTCTTTAGTGTTGAAGACTTGGATTGGGATCCTTTAAAGAAGATCGACTGTTCCATGTCTTCAAGGCTCGGAGCCATGATCTGAAAAGTTTTTTAGGCTTTTCATGCCTGGCCGACAACCTACAAAGATTCACACACACATTCTGTTTTGTTAAAAGCTACAAAAAGAATGCTTGTGTGCCAACAAAATGCTTTTTGAGTTGCGCAGACATGAGTCACTTCCAAGATGAGAGGGGTCACTGACAGAAGGTTTCATTTAACACTGAAGCTCAAGATCAAAGTGATTGATACCCAACCCAAATGAAGGCCCGAAAGATCTTTTGGGTCAAATTATAGCGACCTCACACGACCTCACCCCAAAAAGGTAGCTGTGCTTCAAGATATTTCAAACCTCATCTTGGAAGATTATGTATCATGGAAGGCATTTAAGAGTGCTCATAATCTCACAGCCTTCTTGGGCGACTGCTTCAGGGACCTGAGGACGTCCAAAAAACCGTGGTGCTATGGGCCATGGTAGCTTTGGAAACTGAAGTCACACAAGTCTGTACAGGAAAACCACCATCATCCCCTAATAAGGCCTTATCAAGGCCATTTTTTCAACCCTCCACGTAGGTAAATATACCATATTCCATGGACCAATTGATCTTACACAGTGAACAAAGATGAGAACAGGTTGTTGACTTCACGTCTCGAGCCGTTCAGGATTTTGAGATACCAAAAACACCAAAGGTGTTAGGTGTGATATGTTAGTTCCCTGGAGGGTATACAAACCGCGCAATTTCTACTCGCTTGGCGCGACAATTCCTCTTCCTCACCGAGAAGTAAACGACTTCTCTGACGGTTACGTCTTCGTTCGAGGAATTGGATCCTGTTCGCTTTGCAGCTACCTGCTGTTGCTGAAACTTCTGTAGTTTTTGTACCTGGAAAACCTAGGAATGTACCTTTGTTTAGGCAACTGGATTGCTGATTTGGGGGGGTAAGGTTGCTGGAAATGACCAGCAACGGCTGTTTTCCGGGTTTGTGTAATCGAAACATCTGGAAATGTTGCCATCCAAAATGATTAAGCTTAATTAATGTTACCCTAAGAATCCTACGACCTCAATAGCCTGACTATTTTCAGCACCTTAATATACCTACACCCCTGCGAAAGTACAAATTCATTCACCCCCCCCCCCAATTGGAGGGTGGTTTCTGCTGATTCTTTGAGGAGGTGATTTCTGTAGCAAGGCTCTCGGGTGTATTCAGAATTATTCAGACATTACAGGTCTTCTGCAAAGTGTGATTACTTCAAAATGGTTCGATTTGAAGGCTGTTTCCTCCAGGATTTTTTACAAATAAATCATGTCGCGAAATGCCATTACTTTGTCGGTATTTTCACAAACAGGCAAGGGATGCCAATTTTAACAAACTGGGTGTTGGGGGATCACATTAAGTTGGTAGAAGAAACGTCAAGTTCAAACCGTTATTTCATGGAACTGTAATTCAAGTTGGAAGCAATGATCAAGAAAATCTGGGTTGACTCTAGTAATCATTCTAGACCCTTCAACAAAGATCCTTGGGTCATACATGGCGACCTCTTGATCCGCGGGGCGATCTGCGCAGTAAGAGAACCTCTGGATCTACGCGATAAAGAATTATTGTTTCCAAAAAAGGAAAAACATCTACAACTTACTCGACTTACTCCCTTGAAAAAAGGGCATGCTTGGGTATCGTCAAACTTCCAGGGTGTACCAGGTGTAATCTTGCACCAGTATCACAACAGCATAGTGATGGTGATGCATACGATGTTTGCATTCGTTGTTTCCCTGTTTTTTTCGCCTTAAGACTTGGCCCGCAAAGTTTTGTTTATCAACAACCTTGGTACCCTAAACAACCACTGCTCAAAACTAGATGTTTGGTGAAGCGCATTCATTTTTAAATTTAATGACTTGGAGTTATCCAACTGAAACAACCATTTCAAGTGGATGTTTCCGGTGCCAGGACTGACTAGCAACAAAAACCATCAACCTCAAAGATGTTGGTGAATAAAACTTGGGGTTACTCCATTCATCATTGACAAAATCTTTGCCGATTTTTGGCAACCGAATTCCGCAACGGCAGTTGCAAAGCGCTCAGCCGTCGCGGTACAACGAGTCTTGTGCTGGAGTTCCATGCCATAAGTGCATCTTTTTTGAAGCCATGCCGCGAACCGACGAATAGATTTCAGGTTCAGAATTTCAGACTTTCTTTTACAGGATGTTCACAAGTGTCATTGAACTTCATTTTATATTTATTTTATATACATATACATGAAGCAGCAGTCCTGGATGAATCAAACAAAATTAGGTCATAGGGAACATGGTCAAGTGATCTTGCAACATGTTTCAGTAAGTCGGGTGACAACTAACCCCATTTACAATAACAAATTTCAATCAAGACATTCATCATTTGTAGCCGGTTTGGGGTTTAGGTTTTCAATGATAACTTATATCCCAACTTATGATCTCTTTATTTAAGTGGTTACTACATGTTACTACCAATTTGACCCACCAGAATATGCTAATTTTTGAATTCGATCTGACACCATTTCCCCATGGTAATCTGACTGGCAGTTGCAGTGAGATTTCATTCGTGGGTCCAAAGGAATTTTTGTTGGAAGCAAGTTTTATGGCATTCAACCTCACGGCCAGTTGGGAATTACCATGATGGTTTCGCTATTATGGTCATTTTGCTTTATTTATATGGCTTAATATCATAAGCCAACATAAGGATCTCTTTTCACGGATCAGTATAATGGCCTTAGAAATTTGTAGCTGGGGTTCTCTAAGTGGAGTTATACACCGTTGTAAGCAAGGTGGGCCCCTACTAGTTTTAAATGGAGTTATAAAGCCCACAGATGGCCTTATGAACGGGTATCTCGGGTTATAACCCCACTTATAGGGGTTGTAACTGAATTTATAAGTGATACCGGCCCACCTTGTTTAAAATTGCACAAACCGGCTACTTATAGATGGTAGGAGGCCCACCTTGCATTTTGTGTTTCTTTTTGTCAGCTTCCATTTCCACCTGGAAGGATTGTGGATTTGTTGCATGGCATTCGTTGCATTTTGTGAAGGAAGATTTTGGGAGAAATTAAAACGATTCGTTCCCAATATACACTTCCCAATTTGAAAAAGAAACAACACCTCTCTCATTGTTTTGATTCTGAGATTTGTATGCCTCAAATCTTCCCCTTTGTTCTTTTGATGTTTGAAGTTTCATTCGGTTTTCCCCTGGCAATGCCAGGGATGGAACAAAAACTATAGCCAGCTCTTTCCCGAGCGCCCGAAACCGAATTTGACGCCTGGCCAACGGGGGAACCGCCGTTGTTCGATCATTCGAATGCCGTCATTCGGAATCGAGCAACGGTGGCAAAGGGCCCCTTGACGACTTGGCGGCTTTTTGGTGAAATCCGGGAATCTTGGAGCAAACAGCTTGGATTTGCTGAGGGTGAGTTTTTACCAAAGTAGCTGCTTGTAAATCAGCATGTTTTTCTACCGCTTCGGAGATGTTTTTTTCAAACAAGCAAATCCAAAGAGAAGAGTCCCCCCGTATTTGCGCGCCTCCGAATGGTCAGACGCTGATGTACCAATTCTGAAGTTCAACATAGACAACCAAGAAACTATGTTTGACTTGGCTGCACAAATCATGATGAGCAAATTGAGCTTGAAGGATATCACCGTTGTTTCCTTGCGTTTTGTGACGGGCAAATCAACCAACAAGGTGGGGGTGGTTCACACCAAGCAGGATTGAAAGGAGATATACCACCTGGAAAGGATCGATGGCACAGCTCCCATCTATTGGTTTATCATGTCCCCTTTACAAATCGCCACCTTTTGAGGGTTGTACCATCTACTGTCACTGCAGAGTACCTTTTGCAAGTCATCATTTTGGATGTCCATTCGTCCAAATTACGGGCTGGGTGTACCACTAAGCCCTTGCAAGGCTTTGATAGGTCAGTCAGCTGATATATGGATATATGCACATCAGCTGATGTTATAGAAGTGTTGACAAAATGGCAGGTTTTTTTTACACCCAACAAAAATGAAGAATCTCCCTGGAGGTCGAAGTGGACTTATTTATGGAATGGTATTGAAACGCTATGATTTTAGGAAGGGTTTATAATCATCAACAATTCCAGGGCACTATTCGGCTGAAAAATGGACGGCTTGACTTCCAGATTATAGGAAGTTGTTACCACTGAACGCCCCCACGAAAGAAACGGTGTTTCCTTTTGGATGGTGACAACCAACAAATAAAAAAGTGGTGGCCAAGGGACTTCCAGACACCATGTTCTTCAAGTCGTGACCACGCCTGGACCCACTGGAAACCACCTCGGGGCGTGAAAACCTGACCTCCATTTGGGCAATCAAAATGTCACGTCTTGAAGAAGCTGGTATTGTATACCTAGAACCCCAATGACCCTTGTTTTGATTGGAGTTTGGGCCTTGTTTTGGAAGGTTGACCCTCAAAAATAGAGGTCAGTTGGGTTCTAGGTACATATACCTCACATATGTTAGCCAATTGCATTGGACTTGTGCCCAACATCTATAGGCGTAAATAGAGCTTCCCTGTATCGATCATATTTCATCAGTTGTCCAAAAGAAGAGGCCCAAGATGGAGGGTGAGCGTTTTGCGATTCTCATTCGAAACGACAGGGCCTGAAAAATTCTTTCCTGCACTGCGCGAAATTTCCAGCGGCATGTTCTTTTCAACTTTTCAGTGATTTGTGTCATGGCAATTTAAGGGATCCACTCCTACAGATTTCCAAACTGATTGTTTGACAGGCCGTATTTTGGGGTTGAATCATTTGGGTGGGGAAAAGGTTGTTTCGTGGTTTGTGTCCACGGTATTTTCAAAAAGCAAATGTAATTTTCCAGCCCAGAAACCTTTGGAAACCTCCATTGAGTTTTACGAAATGGACACTTCTTCAGTGCTGTCATCATATTGCAATCTTGTTTCCGGCACCGGAACCACCACCAGCATCAGCAGCAGCAACAACCACAACTCCATGACAACAATGAGCAAAAAGGAAACTATGACTGTGCATTGGGTATATCATATAATATGAGTCTTGTTGACCCCAACATCTTGAACACAGCACATAAAACATACGTTGGTTATCTAGTTTCTTTTAACGCATGTATGCTAGGTGGTGGTGTCAAATATCGTTTTTTTCACCCTTACTTGGGGAAATGATCCAATCTTCCCTATATTTTCTCAGATGGGTTGACACCACCACCAAGTATACACATATTTATATCTTAAACCCGAAATGTAGCTCTTTTGAAAATATATCCCTGGAGCAAAAGGAAGCTCTTTTACATCCCAAAAGGCCCTAATTTGCAAAAGGCCGTATTTGAAAGCATGATGATTTAAGGGATATCTACATCTACAAACTTGGCAAACCTTTGTGGCTTGAGTTTGAAAAGGTATTGGCCTCTTGAAGACATTCACAGGCTCTGCGTAGGTATACCCTCCCTGGAACTAACAGCGAACCGCACCTGTAACATAGGCCGAATCCCAAAAGGAAAGGATTGTCTTCCAAGCATCAAATTTCAGGTGCGAAACTGTTAGTTTCAGGGAGGGTATACTACATACATATATATATATATGGATACTTATTCTATACATACCTGGAACCCAAATGATTGGAAAAGGCCAACCCTTTTGGAGGGTTGAAGCTATACAAAATAGAGGACAAGCAGATTCCAGGTAGATATATATATATATATAGTAATTATATATATATATAGATCTTTCCTGATAGACTGGAATCCAGGTACTAGAAATGCATGATGATGTGTTGTTTTTCCGCAGAAAAGATAGGGAAATTCCGGATCCATCCCCAGGTACTTTGCAGGGAAATCGTGCCTCGGCTTGCAGTGCAGGAAAAAACATCACACAAACTTGAGAAATGAAACATACATTTTTTGAGATATTGATATTGATAATATATATTATAGAAAATATTATCGAAAATGTGTTTTATACACTTTAAGTAATGTACAAAGAAAAGTATGTATACACATATACATATTTATACTCACATACATATATATTTTTTCTTTTACCACCAAGTATTTTTGGGTGATATCAATATTTACAATGGGGGGAATCATTCTCCAATCGGAAAAAATCGGAACATGGTTGTTCTTTTTCCCAACTTTGGATTGTTGTAGAGAGTCATTTGATGCAAGTGTGGGCCCCGAAAACCTGTTGGATACGTGGATTTATCCCTAGTTGCACCCACTTTACAGCTGGCGTTAAGTAGGACGTTATTTGTTGGGGTCAAAAATCTCTTCCCCAAAAATAGCTCCCTTTTTTTGTGTGATTGGACTTCTCCTATAGGGTTGTTTGACTCCGTATAGAATGGTTCCGGCATCTCCAAACCATCAGTTTTAAGATCCCATAGTTCTTAGGGGAAGGAAATAATTACTTAAGGCCCATCATTGTTCACAACATCCTTTTGCTTCAATTTCGAGGTAATTGCAGGTCGAACAAAAAGTTATGGTGACTGCTTTTAACATAAGATATGACATGACAATCCAAAAAAAATTGTCAAAAACAATGATGAATGCGATCTTTAGGTTTCAGCTTCACTGATGCGTTTTTAGTTGTACAGTAAGGGGCCAGCCTTTCCCTAGTTTTTCCATGAGATATGACTCCCATCAGCTTCTTCACACTGACCTCCATTTGGGGAAAGCAAAAGGTCACCTCTTTGAAGAAGCTGGCCCAGTAAACCCTTAACCACCTAAACCATAGCTGTACAGTGGGTGTAGCTAGAAATTTTATCCACGTATCCAACAAGTTTTCAGATTTTCAGGGCCCCATTTCTCTGAGGAGTGTAGCTGATGCCTTCAATTTTATGCTGAAATCTTTATGACGCGTCATCAACCATCAACTATCAAAGTCCACCTATCAAATTGTGTTGTATCACCTTTCGAAATGTTGGATGCCTGGAAAAGTAAACGTACCATTTTTGTTAGGCAACTGGGTTGCTGGTTTTGGGGGGTAGAGGTGATGGAAATTAACAGCAACTAGTTAAATAGTTTTCCAGGTGCTTGTCTTTTTCTTCACAGCACACCTGCAAAGTTCCTGAGAAACCTCAAAGACTCCCTTAACTGAAATGATCAACTCAACGGGTCCGTCATATGACACTCCCTGAAAAATAAGATGACATTGGAAAATCCTCATTTTCAATAGGAACTACATCTTCATTCATGGTGCATTTTCCAGCCGGTCATGTCAGTTTCAGGGAGGGAATGTCATATTTTTGAATGCAGAACCCTCAGGCAAGTTTTCCCTTTTTGGTACGCCTTCCTGGTTTGGGAGCCTCAGGTATTTGTTTTGTTTTCAACTTCAACGGAATGGGTACTCCCCGGAAAACTCACATGTCCCCTGAAAATCAATGATTGGAAGATGCATTTCCTGAGCAATGGAAAAAAAGGGCCCCTGGTTATAGGGATGAAATCCTACCCGGTTATGTGGGGATTATTATACAAACCGTTGTGGGGATCTGTATTAAATTCAGGGGATACTTGGGTGTAGCCCTAACAATGTACCCAGGATATTTATTGCGTTCTCTACGGATTCTTGGGGAATGTAAGAAATTAATTCCCACTATTTAGGGCTTATATAGGGATTTCCCGTAGGGGTACATCCAACTATCCCCTGACAAAATAACCAGGACTTCATGGAAAGTTAGAGGTTTTTTTTCGTGGTGGCTCATCTGACGGCCCCTGAAACGTCATGTTTAACCGATGAAATTCCACCAAGAAAAACGAACAAAAAGACTTGAGAAATGGCACGTGACCGGTTTTGATAAATGCATTATTCGACCAAGATGTTTTTGGATACTGTAAGTGGAGAAGGTGAGGCAAGCACATTCCTGCAATGAAGTTGTTGTTTGGTAAGGTCATCATCCTGGATAGAGAGGGTTTACGATGAATGTATCTTTTTAATGTTGTTTATTTTAAACATCACCTAAAAAAGGCAAAAACATATAATTCACTTATTTTTGGTGATGTTTAAGGGGGACACATAGGAAACTGTGAAAAACACACAAAACAAGCAGAGAAGCGAAGGTACTTGGGGATAGCCATTCAGTTTTTAAAGATTCGATTGGATTGATGATTCGTGACAAACTCGCTTCAAAATCAAGACTTCAACCGCCCAAATTGGCGTTACAGCGGCCATGCTTGTGGTTTTATTCTGATCCTTGTTCGAACCTTGTGAACAAATTTCACCCAGTAATTTTTTGCCCAGTGAAAAGGTTTTTTTTGTGGTGGATTTTTTCCGAATCCTCCCGCGGTTTCGGGACAAAAAACTAACTAGGTGGTGGTTTCAAATATTTGTTGTTTTCACCCCTATTTGGGGAAGATTCCCATTTTGACTAATATTTTTCAATCGGGTCGAAACCACCAACCAGCTAATTTTGGAGTGACACAGAAAAAGAACGGGACGTTGAAGATCACTTCAATGAAAAAATAACATCGAAAAATCGCCCTGGCAAAACTGCAGGGTGTCGCACTGACATCTTCTTTGATTGCTTCCATGTGGTTCGCACATTTGATTCTTGGATTTTTGGGGGGATTTGGAGATGTTGTGAGCAAAGTTGGGGACAAGATGTCTGTGAATTGGTGTTGAGCTTGTTTTTGCTGGGCAATTTGTTCTGTCTTGGATTTGTTTAAGGTGATGCCATGGTAGATCACCACTAAACTTAAACCACCATTTGGGAGACTATTATTGGAACTTTTCCAAGCATCGAAGAGTTGAGAATCCAAGTGGACTATGTTGGTTGCAAGACTACTGACTATTGCCTGGAACCCCAAGGCCAACCATTTATAAATGGATGGAAATGGTCAAACAACCATTTTCTATATCAAGATTTGGAATCATCCAATTGAAACAACCATGTATAAATGGTTGTTTCGGGTTCCAGGTGATGATTTTCCAGGAAAACAGACTGCCCGCTCAAAATGTTGGTGAAGCCTTTTGGATCATAGGGAAAACATGGGAACACCCTTCAGATGGTACCCTTAGAATTTTCTCACCTCCGCATACACCTTGCATAGTGCGAACTTATATATATTGTATGTATTGGTTATATCCTTTTTTTAAGGGCTCCTTAAAGGGGGGGGTAGTTAAACAGCCAGGGTGGCCATCCCAAATATACCACCATTTGCCCTGTGATTGGAGGATAAACCTTGGATATAGCCCCCGCCAGTAAAAGGTGGAGGTTTAGGGGGTCGGATCCCCAATCCTCAAAAATGCCAGCGCCGTTATTTTGGTGGTGAGGGGCCAGCATCCACATCCTGGGTCCCGGGGGCGAGATCCAAGATTCACCCTTAATATATCCTTGAAAAATGGTAGATAAGACCTGTGAACCCCCAATGTTTCATATAAAAAATGGGGGTTAGCCGGGTTGGATCAATCCACAAGATTCAGCAGCTCCTTTTAGGCGTCACGATTTTGTTGATTATTATTGAAAAACTGGGCCCCTCGAATTTGGAGAGTTGACCACCTTCGGGGTAGTGGAAGTGTCCATACACCAGAGTGAGTTGCCCACCTGTCTCTGTAAAAGCAACCGAGGATTGAGGTCAACGAGTTTTTTCTTTAGCGGGAATGTTATGAGCCAGTTGTTAGTTTCAGTGGGGGTTCAAGTGGCTGCTAAGTTGAAACAAAGTTCAACTACTGCGAAAATACCAGAATCCCCCCCCAAAACTAAAATACAAGGTGGGCCCCTACCAGCTATAAGTGGAGTTATGGGGCCCTATGAATATTATCAATACATTCCTTGTAAAAGGGCAACTGGGTTATAACAAACCGTAAAGGGTTTATAACCCACTTGATAATTGTAGGGGCCATCTTGTAGGGATTTACTTCATCAACAATTCCGGGAGACTATTCATTTACAAAATGACCAAAAACTTATATTTTGGCCACGCAAATTTTCTCCTTTACCGTAGCCATTTTGGCTCAAGAGCTTTCACGGTTAGCATATTTGCAAGAAGAACTTGGTTCTGGGAATGGTGAGGGAGCCGGCTCATTTGATGAAGAATGGCAAAAGATTTTGGACTCGTGATCTGGTTTGGAGTTCGGCATGGCTTGGATCACTTCACCGCACACCGCAGCAGCAACAGCACCAGCATCGCCCCTATAAATCATAGGCATAAAAAGTATCAGCCCTTTACCCTTGGAAAAAAAAAATATATATATATATATAGAATTCCTTTGTTGGCGGTTCAAAATTGCTCTTGGGGCACCTCACCAAAAAAATGGACCGCTAGATAATTTTGTCGAGTTTAATAGATGTTTGACGAGCCCGACTTGATCCCGTGTGGTGCTAGTGTGAAACAAATCGAATTTGAATTTAAAAAAAAACTCTTGAATAGCTCAGACACTTTGATGGGGGGGGGTTACCGGGGAACCCCACAGGATCATCCTCCGAATCCTCCGTCGACGTTGACTGACCGGGAGGAGATGCATTATAATTATTTTTGATTGGTATTGCCTCGGGATCTAGACTTGATCGACTTGTCAAAGTGTTTGAAGCTCGAATCATGACCTAGGCGGGAAAAGTTTGGCATTACTTTTCCTGGGGACAGGTGTAAGTAACACTATCACCAACCAAAAAATGATATGCCTTTCTATCCTGGGAACGCTAAAAAAAACATGATGTCTTGTGAGTGCTTGACGTTTGGACGCAAAGCCCTGAGTTTCCTCAACTCCTTTGGTCTAAGAATGCATATGAGAGCAAGCGTAGCACAGCAATCAAAAGATTTGATACTGGCATCGTATACTGCATTCATTTAGATGCCCACTCCAACATTATGTGTAGAGGCTTATTGAATCTGTGTAGAGGGTCATAAGTTCTAACCAGCCCAACACATCCAACCTGCTCTTTGTTGATGCGCGGAATCCCAGGATTTCCAGCCCATCCCAGCTCAGTGATGCGTGACTCGGACGGAAATGGAACCTGGTAGTTTTGATTCTACATTTTTTTGATGCGTCCTTAAGGAATTGCATGTGGGGTTTCTAGAAGCGCCAATTTGTTTCAAATCCAGGGCCAATGACTTCCAATAGTGTTGTTGCGCATGGTCTTTTGATAGAATCAAAGGATGGTCAAGAAAAAATATGTAGCGTAATCGCAAAAAGCCATGAGTTTCAGGTGTTTTTCTCCGAAAAGCAGGGCCACATGTTTGTACAGCTTGTGTGTTATCCTGAATTCCTTTGAGGTTGCCTCTTTGAGACTTAAGTCCGGGTTGCAAAATGGAAAGACTGTTCGTTATCCGAAAGTGGGATGTCAGAGATATGCCTGTTCTTTTTCAGATTGGGTTTCTGGGAACTTGATGGTTTTCAAGATGTCCTGATTCTGTTCCTAAAACCATTGTTTGGGCAAGTCTTGCATTTTATCCAGGCGTTTTGAGTTCATCATGCACACCACCATGCACACCACCTGGCCCCCCACCGAGCACACCTACTAGTGGTGGCAGTCCATCAACTCCATTGTCTGAAAGTGATTTTGGGTCTGAAAGTGATGATGATCTTCACATGGAAGATGTGTGTAAAGCAGATCCAATCCCTGGAACATATGTCATGGCTGGTCTGTTTGAGAGATTTGTCTCAAGAACTGCACGGAGTACCACCAGATGCCCCTCCACCATCCACACCTCCACGTCGTGGTCGTGAAGGATATGTGGAGAAGATGGGTGACAATAACCAAGGATGGTGCCAAAACCTACATCATCTTCACGCAGAAACAATGCTCTTTTGACTGTGGAAAAGTGGTCGTATGTGCAGGCCCCACCCCCACCGCCGCAGCGGCGGGTGGGGCCTTGCACGTTCGGGCCGCAGACCCATGCAGAGTATGAAGCTTGGTCTTGAGATGTGTATGGTTGATTAGTGATCGAAGGAAGTTTAGTTGAGAAACTTCCAATATACGAACGACATCGCAGAGTAAAGGAATAGAGAGTAAAAGAATAAAAAAGTAGAGGAAGAGAAGAGCTCAGGAATAGTGACGCATTTACAACATCTATAGGCAAGGTTTTTCTTCACATGACATTTCCTTTAAATTTGAAACTTTCGCACCCGACTAGCACGGTAGACAATATACGGGTTCTTTGTTGGCAGTGCTCTGCTCAGGACAGGTTTGCCCAAGAAATGGGCTACCGGAATTTCACAGACTATACATCTTGGCTTGTACTCATGCGGCCCAAACTTGCAAACAGCAGCTCCTAGATCACCACTGCTGTCTGCTGGAGGCCATTTCAAACAGGCTGCCAATGCCGTGAGGCCGGGAAACACTTCGATTTCAGCAGCGAGAGCTTACAGAGGATGCAACTGGGAATAATGTCTGGTTACAGGCAGAAGCTGAAACTGATTGTATCCAACCGGATGACAGCCGGTCAGAGACTTCAGTCAGAACAGCAAAAACAACACTCAGCCAGCGCTGGACCAAAGCCAAGAGCAAGAAACGGCCAGTATATGTGGATCCCGAAGGCTGGTACGTGGTGATTAACAACGAGCGGGAATATTTACAATTCCCCTCGACATTTTACGCATCGAACCACAACCTCATGAACTACAACCAAATTTTCCAATTGGCTATGTGCCAATGCAAGACTCACATGTGCGTCAGCAACAAAAAACAAAAGTATTTCTATCTATTGTTTAATTGAAAAATATTTTTATATTTATAACATAATGAAAAAATATTATAATATTTTAGGTTTACAAGAAAATGCTAAAGAATCAGATGTTTCAAAAAACATATCAAATTTTGGCATTAAAATACCATTTAGATAAAACTAATGGTAGAACAGCAGAAGCTTTTACTATTATTAAAGATGCTTATGATAAAATAATGTTAGTTGAATAGTCCAAGTAAGGAACAAATTATGCCAACTTCAATGTCTGGTGTAAGAGTTGTAAGTCAATCTAGTGTTATTAAAGTTACCACAAAAAAAACAAAATAGTATTTTGTAATGGACAAATAAAAGAAAGTGAAGAAACAACACAATTGTAGATTATTATTTATTTGAATTTAAAAATATTTTGATTTATATACAGGGCGATGGATCTTCACCATGTCTTCAGTTTCGGCAGATTTCTGCCCCCTCAAACAGAAGTGACATGCCCACTTGTCAATTCGTGCTTTCAATGAGGGCCTGACACGCATGGAAAGTTGACGTATGCAAGCATGAGCCATATGAAGTGTGACCGGTGATTTGTAACCAACAATGATGCCATACAAGGTATTATCAGTCTTTTTTAATTACAATTACTTAATTCCTCATCCTTCAAACATGAATAATGAGCATTGTGTATGTATGCAGAACTAAATGTATCATGAATCGTATACATGATTATACTCATGATGTAAGCTTTGCCTAAGTGCCCAACCGAGGAACTATATGAAGAATGAGATTGTGCCCAAAACTCGGCTTCTTTCCACGATGGCCAGCAATTTTTAGCAACACGTAGGTGGATATGCTATACCTCTATGGTCTTCCAAACACATGGTGAGTGAATAGGTGTGACACGGCAATTTGAGGGTTCTAAACACCTCCTTACTAGGTATTTGGAAGATCCTGCCAGGGATGTGATTAGTTAAGTTTGTTTGTGACGAGCTTATGAAGTGAGCTTTGAAGATGTATCATGTTCCTTTGATCTGTTTAAGGTGTTTTTATTTTTTTACCATCGTAACTCACCTTTAAACCACCATTTGGGGAATATGTTTAGAACAATTTGCAAGCATCAAACAAGCAAATCTAAGTAAATATGATCTGTTTTTTCCAGTCTCAAAATTGGAATCTCTTACTGTAGCTGATTCGAAAGAGCTTGTGAAATCTTTGCTTTTGTAGGATTTGCAGCTGCATCTTTTGCAAGCGCTTCAAAGAAATGGGTGAACATTTCTGCGCCTCAAACAAAAGACTGTTTGCACTCTCTAAAAGATGCGGGTAGTTCATATTCTTCCAAGCCTTGTCAAAGTCTAAAATCATTGCAGCCTACCAAGTTAGTTCAATATGTTTTGGAATTAATGTGTTGACAAGTTATGTTTGTTGTGGTTGGGGCAAACTATACCCACCAACCCACGCAAAGTATAGGGAAGCTCTGCCAGAAATGGCCTGATCATACATATTCCCATGGAGTCAAAGACCATTAAAAGAATTGTCCCCTGGAATTGTTGATTAGAAACCCCTGCTAACACAATAGTCTGTGCAAAAAAAACATTCAATAAATAGTCGATTTCTACAAATCCAGGGGATTTGGATGATTTGTCTTGTTATTTGCGTACGCAAAATTTCTTGCCATTCACAATACATCTTAGGACGTTTGACAAAGGTTTAGCTTTGGATCCCAAAGCCTGACACCTTTTCTTCATGTGAGCCACGAAAAAAAAAACGGCCTTACTTTCCATTGAATCCTGGTTGTTTCATAGGGATACTGATCATGATGCATTTTATTCCCCATATAAACTGTGTAGGATTTCATCCCCGCAAACATACCCTGTCCACAACTATAGGGTGTTTCATGTTCCACTGGAAGCTTCGGAGGTCAGACACTTTGAAACGCTTAGCTACTGCAACAAACGTCGTCACCTGGATCGGATGAAGGGTCGTTGGATCTGTTGGGTTTGGTGAGGAAACTGTTGGGATGGAAGTGTGAAGTGAAGATTTTCATAGAAGAGATCTGGATACCCCAGTTGAGGTTGGTAGTTTAGCCCAGATATTTACATCCTATTTGCAAGGTTTTATACATCTTAGGTGGTCCAGCTCGCTCTTGCAAGCTGGCTAACCTTAACAAGTTTTTTGGGACTGCATTTTAGGAGTAATAAAGTTCAATCTTTGAATTCATGGACGTTTGGCTTTGTGAGTTTTAAAGATGAAAAACTGATTATACAGTATAATAGTAAAGGTGTTAACCAACCAGTATAGATAGTATAATGGAATATCTGGAATGATTTTTTTGTTTGGAGTGTGGCTCATGTCATTGATACCACACAAATTCCAACCACGCGTAAAAAAAATCAACCATGATTGTAGCTAAATATAGCATACCATACACCCACCATGGACCTCATGAATGTTTGGATTTTGAAGATACCTCGGACGATGTTGCAGTTTGGCGTATTGGGAATTTTCATTGAAAGAAGGCCGATCCATCAGACCTCAAGTAATAGAATATCACAAGTTGTAACAACTATGAAACTACTACTCTTGATGGACAAAATCCTGCACCACCTGGGATGGTTAAAACCCTATAAATAATGGGATAATCATCATCCTTGGTGATGCAGGATTTTGTCCATCAACAGTATTGTAAGGATAAAGAGAATAATCATAGTGGGTTACTGCAAACGACAGTGAGAAATTTTCCAAGATCCTGATGAAGAGGAGCCAGCACTTGGAGAATCACCCCCACCTAGTAAGTGGTTAGATATGGGTGTTAAAAGCCATATATAACTCGATTAAGCCTCCTTAAGGGACTTAGCAACCATGGTCCAACCACTGACTAAATGGGATGATCCTCCAAGCATTCTGGGAGGGGTTTCACTTCGCATCCCAACTTATACAGTCACTGTTCACAACTTCATATGAGCAGTGGAAACAAAACCCAAATGTTACCTTCCATTGAATCCTACTTGTTTCATACTTAATAGGGATCCTTTGTTTGTTTTTATATTCCTTGGATGTATAACATAAGAAGATATACAAAGCATATATAGAATTTCATCCCCTATGTACTTCTATACTCTTTATCAAACAATGAATCAGGGTGGTTTGATCACAACTCCTTCATATAAGCCCTTCAAAAATGATAAATTCCAAGTCTGGAATCTCCTTTTTTACAGCACCTGATTTTTCAGGTGAAGCATGTTAAACTTGCGGGGTGTTTAGGGCTCAAAAACCGCAAATTAAATGACAAAATAGAGGGGTTCTACAGCTCAGCGTTCTGGTGTTCCGGTGTTGTCGAGTGATGGGTACTGCATGGGTCCAACTATATGCATGGCAGGAAATGTGATGGGTACTCTAGGTGGAACGATGAGAAATTCACACAACCAAAATGAGCACGGACCTTACCCCAAATTGTGGCTGTCTAACAAAGGGGTACTCCCTGGAAGATTAACAGTGCGCCCCTGAAAATATACCATCCTAAAAGGAAACTAATATCCCAACCATCATTTTTCACGGGCAAACAATTAAACTTCCGAGGTGTATGTATGTCACATGTTTTTCTTGACGATTCATTGTCCCTGTTTGAGGATCCGGCTATCGACTCCACCTCCCGCTACTTAGACGTGGGACGTACCTCGACGACTTGAAATCAGGGTGTTGTAATCAGTGTCCGTTCAAAAGGGAATTGCAATATATATATCACCCCAAGAGGACTTAGGGCCTTCAGGCTTAAAATGCATGTATATAAGAATTACATGTTTTTTTTGTCAATCATGTTTTTAGGGGTGTTTTAAAGGGTAGGCAACCCTGAAAAAACGGTGGATAAACGGTTTTTATTAAGGATGATGTCGACAACACATTGTTATATATAATAGTAGTTATGGGGATCAGGAACTTCATGAATTTGAGTTTCGGAACGAATACAGTTTCTTGTTGATGTTTTTTTGGTTGATGTAGATTAAGCCACCCTTTAAAGGAGGTGGTTCCTTTTGTATTATGTATCATGATATGCCCTTACTTGAGAAATGGTAAGACTTGTAAACCAAGACACACTCCCTAAAACTAATATAGCCCAATAGGCCATCCAAAATTAGTCTTCCAAGCATCCATTTTCAGGGGATAGGGTACTTCCGTATGGGCTAGTGACCAGCAGCGGCTCACTGTTGGATTGTATAAATTAGACCTTTCGGCCGAAATGGTGGCCTCCCTGGAAGTCGAAAGACAAATCATTCAATGGTTTTTTTCCGGAAAGACGGCATTGTTTTAGGAAGGGTTGCTTTCATCAACAATTCCATGGCAGACTATTCGGCTTGACTTCCTTGGGTCAAGATTTTGTGTGTGTGTCCCTTTCTTGGGTGGTTTCAAACATTACATTTAAGGGTTCAGAGCAATGGGATTCCACATGTGTTTGTGATGTTTAAGGGTGACATTGCTCATATATAGCAAACCCTATTGATTTGCCACCCAGTTATACAACGAGTATAGTAAAACCGTCCTAGAAATTTTTGAGATCCAAAAATTGAATGCATTGGATGGGCGAGGGTAATGCATACGATGTACTTGCATTACTTATTTTTTATCATAATCAGCTCTAGAATTTTTGAGGGTTACTCCCCTGAAAACCAACATGTCCCCTGAAAAATCAATGGTTGGAAGATGAATTGCCTACTGAAATAGTCCCTTTCTAGGGGATATGTTAGTTTTCAGGGGTGTAAATGTGAAGGAGCCTTGATTATTCCTGGAGATCCAAATACCTCCTGCAGAGTGTTTTTTTTAAATAAACTGTGCTAAGTGATGGCCAAATGAGCAATGGATGATCATTTTCCCTACTACATGACCAGCAAATGACTTTTTTTTTCCATATACCTACATCTTAAGATACAAAAAGTCCAGGAAACACCTATACACCCCATGGATCCATGTTGGGATTTGTTTTTTGCATTTGCCCATTTTTTTCGTTGTCCCAAGGTCCATGGGTTTTCAGAGTTTCAAGGATGGTGTTGTTTGCCAAGTCTGGTCAGCTAAGGAGTGTTGTTTGCGGCTGGTACCACCGTCGACGTGAAGAAGTCCATAGGTACGGTATGGATCGCTTTGGAATTGGCGATTGTTGCGCCGGTAGGTTTGGGGTTTGGGGGCAAATCCGAAGATCTGCATATAGAGAAATGGATCACGCAATTTGTTTAGGCCAATGCAAAATTCCTGGTAGTGTTGATGATGATGAGGACGATGATGATGATGATGATGATGATGATGATGATGATGATGGTGATGATGATGATGATGATCATGATCATGATCATGATCATGATCATGATCATGATCATGATCATGAGGATGAGGATGAGGATGAGGATGAGGATGAGGATGAGGATGATGATGAGGATGATGAGGATGAGGATGAGGATGAGGAGGAGGAGGAGGACGAGGA
>DF239796.1:44812-63754 GCA_000507305.1 Breviolum minutum Mf 1.05b.01
GATGATGATGATGATGATGATGATGATGATGATGATGATGGTGATGATGATGATGATGATCATGATCATGATCATGATCATGATCATGATCATGATCATGATCATGAGGATGAGGATGAGGATGAGGATGAGGATGAGGATGAGGATGATGATGAGGATGATGAGGATGAGGATGAGGATGAGGAGGAGGAGGAGGACGATGACGATGACGATGACGATGACGATGACGATGACGATGACGATGACGCCGACGCCGACGCCGACGCCGACGCCGACGCCGACGACGACGACGACGACGACGACGACGACGATGATGATGACGAGGATGAGGATGATATTAATAATATTGATGATGATCCCCCTCTAAATCATTTTGACCACCAGGAACATTCCGTTTGAACCATGGTGAATATAGTGAATTCCAAAAAAAACACTGCTGATGATGCGTGGTTCTCACATCCTCCGTTGCCAGGTTTCAAAAACAAGGAAGTCTACTGCGTGGCACCCATCGTGAATCCCAACGCTACCAAGGTGCCTACCAGGGGTGGGAAAAAAAAATAAACATGCCCTACAAGGTGGACCCCGAGCCCAGTTATCAATGGAGGGAAACAACCTCTATCTAGAAGGAGGGTGAAATTTCACCCCAGTTACATCCAGTTACCCCATTTATTTAAGGCTATTTATTTCGGGTGTTTTTTATATAGCCTCATTTTTGATTGGTACAGTAGGGGGCCCCCATTGTAAGAACCCTGAGGATGTCGGGTTTGGGGTGTGAAGTTGCTACCTGTTTTGAGGCATTTTTCACTGGATGTCATTAGGAGGTGTTTCCATAGTTCCAGAGTCAGGATGGGATCATTCAAGCCTTGGAGAACTTCTTCTGACAAACTTCTTTGCGCATCGTGACGATCGTGGCAGTCGTCAGTCAGATCTGGCTAGGAACCTCTATTGGGGCCCAATGGTCACGCGAAACTAGAATGGCCAACTACCACACAAAGAGCAACAAGTAGATCAAGATCGGCCAGCTACAACAGGGCACTGGGCTCTGCGGAGGAGGCAACCCGGGACTCTGAGGTAGCTCTGCAGACTGAGGAGCGGGAGGACGATGAACGCTCGCTGCATCGACGGGATTGATGAAACTGCCCTGGGAGTGCTGGATGGAGTGCACACTTCGACAGGGGTGTTCCAGTCATACCTTGTGAGGATTGGTGTCAAACCCATAGGATCCATGTATGGTATATTTACCCCCACATTTACCATAAAAAATCACCCATTCATGTAGGTAAATACACCAGTCCCATGGATCCTATGGCATATGGGGCCCCCCAAAACACCTGAGGCAACAGCAAGGTATGACTGGATGAAAACTTGGAAGTTTTCAAGGTGAAAAGGGGCCCCTTTTTTCATGGCCAAAAACAAAAATGGTAACTGGGGGTATAACCCTATAACGTATATAGCCCCATGTGGCCCCTGGGCTCAGGGCCCACCTGGAGTAGATGACCTTGGATGGAAATTCTTTAGGTAACCGGGTAAGAACCATTTTAAAGAATGGATGGAAATGGTGAGTTTCAAATGAGTTTTTTTCCATGGTTCCATGATTTGGTGAAAGCTTATAACCCCTATTTCCATGGAGTTATCAACCTGGATTTGTGGCCCATCTTGTAGGGATCATGGGGTCCCATTTTGGTGGGAAAAACATGGTGTGTTCCAATGGGACCATTAAAATGGGACCCATTTTTTGGGGGTGGGAAATCAAACTTAAGCAGCAAATGTATGGCAAATTCGGGTTGGATTTCTCAGAAAACTAGTGCATGAAGTTTGGGTTGGTGTCATATATTGACCCCCTTGGTAAAGGAAAAAATCTTCAGTATTCAGCATAAAACATCATAAAACAGGCGTTCAGTGATTTTTGGGTGGTTGGGACACCGGTGATCGTTCTTATCTCAATGGATGAGATGTGAAGAAGAAGAGTGAGAATGAGAAACGACGGAAAAGAACCTAACCTTCCCTCCTGAAAACTAACATGACATTGGAAAATCACCATTTTCAATAGGAAATACATCTTCAAATGGTGGATTTTCCAATGTCATGTTAGTTTTCAGGGGTGTAGTCCCCTGAATTTTGGTCCTTGTTGTTGTTGAGAGTGTTTTTTTGTTGGGGAAGACAGTGAAATTCAAAAAGTAATGTTTCAACCAAACATTGGGTGGTTGGTGAAATCTCTTCAGAAAGGGTTTGGGAATATGGTGAAATAAATAGGTTGGTGCAATTAGATGGGAATTCACCTAGCAATTCACAGATCTTGGATTGGTTTCAGATGATTTTTTACGGATTCTACCATGGCAACTCACCCTGAAAAATCCTTATTTGGAACTATTTTTGGAACTTGTTCCAATCAACTTAAACTAATCCAAAGGCATATACAGGGATTATTCCATAAGCCATGAAGTAAGGATCCACATTAACCAACCAGGATTCAATGGAATGTTGCAAGGGTTTTGATAACAGATTCAGATCGACGTGATTTCTGTGCCACTTTTTCAAGCAAAGTGCTGTTATAACTTGGGATTCCCGGTCTCCTGCAACTTGTCTTATTTTTAAGGTGGTGATGTTTATACGGATTCTAACATGGGATTCATCACCCATTATGTCACCACCATTGGGGAGAATATTTTCTTGGCATCTTTTTTTCCAATGAACTTTAACGAATCTCAGTCAGGTGGTGGCAACTCAGATATTTTGGAAATTTTCACATTTACTTAAGGAAATGATCCTGAATTTGACGAGCATATTTTCAAGATGGATTGGTTCAACCACCAACTTTGGCAAGGATGTCATCCTGGTGAAGTTTTCACCCTCCACAGAGTTGGGCATCATCTTCGAGGGCCTTCAACTGGGGAAGCATCGTTCTTTTATCGTAAAACACCATCTCGGGGTGGTTTTTTGCATACCCCTCGCGAAGTTTAACAGCTCGACCCTGAAAAGTTACCGGGCCCCAATAGGAAAGTAGTCTTCCAACAATGAATTTTCAGGGGCTATGTTAAACTTCGGGTGGGTATAACATTCTTGGATCTTTTGCTGTATTTTCGGCATGTTAAGTTGCGTTTGAAGGCGCCGGCGACGTATGACTACTGGGCAGTTGGATTGAATTGCTGGCTCTTCGGCAGCAAGGATCAACGCCAACGCAAACCTCAGAGAAAAAAACTGCAAATGTTCCAAGTGAGCGATGGAAAAAAACGTATAGTTGTGTGGGCTATAGGATTATAATGCCCAGTTCTATGAGAATCATTGAATAGCCCTAGTGACCGCAACCAGGATTTCACGGACTGGGACACGTTTTCCGCGTTTTTTTTCGTGCCTTAAGTTGATGCTGGAAAAAAGTGTTCCTCGGGTTGATGTTGGTTCAGAAAACTCCGACAGCTAATCAGTTGAGACATGGTTTCAACCCTGTACCCAAATGCTCCGTGTATGGAATAGTTACTCGTACCTACATTTGGCTTAGGTCCTAGGTTTATAGTCAATGTAGGTAAATATTCCATACATGGAACATTTGGGGTATGTAATGGGATACTTATGAGCCATAAGGGTTTGTTTTTTCACGTTCCTCATGTGATTTTTTTAAAGGTGGAAGTTGCATTATCTCCTGCGGGCCACGATCCGATATTTATACATGGGTAGATAGGGCCCCCCCCCCCAAAGATGGCCTTATAAATGGGTACTGTCCTGGCAATTCTGCTGGTGACCTTTTTGGGATGGTGAAAACGTGACCCCTTTCAAAGGTTAAGTGACCTCCAACTAGGGGCAATAAAAAGGTCACGAATTGAATCACTTGGGTAAGTGTTTTTTGTTCACCCCTAAAAAGTGGAGGTTTTAACCCTACTTCTAACCCCATAGGATCCATGTATGGTATATTTACCTACATTTACCATAAAAATCACCCAAATGTAGGTAAATATACCATACATGGATCCTACGGGAACTGGTCAGCCACTCCTTGTGGGATTCCGAACTCGGCGTTGAAAAACCCAGTGACGAGACGGGCTTCCGATGTGGCGAATACGACAAGCCCACGGCGTGACTTGGCATGGCCTTGGTCTTGTTTCCAGCCAAGGCTTGAAACAATTATGATATGTTTGTTAAACAGGAAACAACATGGATAATTCGGGATAAATGTATATAAATGTATATATATATAGTATAATATTTACATATGTATGTAAATTCCTATGTGTAAGGTATTTTTTTGATATTTTTTCATGCGTCCATGGATACGTGTTGGGGAAGGAATTCTGACATTTTCTGACCAATGTCAGCCGACCGCAGTGCCGGTAATTTAGTGAGAAGGATCTTTTTCGAACGAAGCCAAATTTCTCAGAAACTGTAGGGCATGATGATGATGATGATGATGATGATGATGATGATGATGATGATGATGATGATGATGATGATGATGATGATGATAGGACGTTCATTTTGTTGCTATAGGTATTTAACTATTAATGCATGCTTGCTTTTGATATTATAAGAATATATTCGGAAATTTGAAGCACTATTCAAGGCTAACATGATCAATGGTGTGCTGTGCTGAACATTCCCAACCAACGTCGTGTGGTTTTCTTACTCGGAAGTAGCAAGGCAACCAGCCCCCTAAAAAGAACACCCGATCTCACAGAAAATGCCAAAGAAAGAGCTGAATCGGAGAAAACCCTGAAAGCCAATAAAGAGTTTGAGGAGAAAACTTTGGTCATTTAGAAAGGCAATGAGCCAGTTATATCAAATTATTGCAGAGGTTCATGTTGCTGTCTTTTTTTCCTGGCTCATGTTTGTCATCTTCAAGTCCATTTCTAGATAAAGTTGTTTCAAACATGTCTGGAATTTGTGTGTCCCTAGGCGAAAAGATTCCCAAATTTGACTACAGAATACCCTTCCTCCCATAATCATGGTTCAGTGGAAAATGGGTGTATCTCCAACATGATCGTTACCTTTCGGATATAAAATTGCTCACTTCCATGATTCCATGATTATAGGGAGATAAAGTATTGTGAACACATGGGTGGCTTGGCACCACCCTCAAAATCACGGATTGTTTAAACAAGGTTGGCCCCTAGCATAAATGGACCTATGTTTTTTTCCATCTTCGCTAATTGCACTAGCTGTTTTTTTTTTCCAAGGCATAGTGGCGTGCGACTACTCAACGAGGTGCCCGTTTGAGAATTTCCAGAAAAAATACGGTTGATGGAATCGTTTGTTAGGGTATATGGGGGAGTTCCTAATTTTGAGACATCCAGACATATATCTGAGCAAATTACTGTTATTCCTAAACCTGAATTACTTTTCAGCCCTTTTTGGGATAGTTACACATTTTTACATATCTTATACTATGTTTCCCGTATTTGATTATTATTGAAATACCTCTTTGATAATTTCCTGCTTCTTTGGGAGAATTGGGTTATATGATGCCTCTTTTGTTCGATGTTTTCTTTCTTTAAGGTGATTTTTGACGGATTCGAGGGACCCATGGGATGAAACTCACCACTAAACCAGCATTTGGGGAATATCTGTCTGGCTGGTGCCATAGTGATCAGCACATGAGCAAAAGATGGCAAGTTTTCATAGTAAATGACGAGCAAATGAGCAACTGGGTAGGGGTTAACTTGCCAGTTGTTATTTTTTCCAACCACTTTAAGCAAATCACAAGTACCGATTTCACAAATCTTCTTTTTTCAACCTAGAAAGTCCAAGAATTATGGCGCCGATAAACCAACCCCTCCCAACGTACTCCTCTCAGAAATAAGGTTTTAACACTTTTAACAAGGCCTTACATTAAGGGAAACAAATTATATGAAACAAATGAATCCGAGATTCCAAACCTTTCCATGCGGCAAAGTATAGGAAGAACTTGGAACTTTTGGGGTGTTTCTACAAGGTTGGCGTTTCGAGCCGATCGTTATGGAGTGAACAGGGGCCCCTATAAATGGCCTTGCAAAAAAAATGGTAACTGGGGTTATAACCCTGTAAGGTATATAGCCCCATTTGTGACTGGTAGGGGCCCTTGGATTTGTTCCGGCTGCCCTAAAGAACCATGTTTGAATGGATGGAAATGGTGTAACACGCTATTTTTGTTCCCATGGAAATGATTTGGTTCGTCATCCAAATGGAACAAGCATTTATTGAAGTGCCTGAAGGTTGTTGTTTCAAACTCTGGACACCTCATGAAAATCCCTTGATTTTTCGAAAATTTACCTCACAGGTTGGGGGGATATAATCACTGCCATCGTGGCACAATTTCGACATGGGTGAAGATCTTCCCCATGGTAAGTAAATACACCCCGAGAGCTGCCAACATGCAGGGCAAGCAGGTGCATCCGAGCGTCAGCTCAGACTATTCGCCCGTCATTGTGGAATCATGCGTCAATCAAGCGTCTTGCAGGCTTATATTTGTGTCTATCAGCAGACCTGGAGGCCACTGACGGTGGCAGAGCTAGAAGCCAAAAAGGCGTACATGACGTTCCGGATTGGGCTCCCAGATCTGGTCCAAATATGTCACGAGAATGCAGATGATGACGAGTTCACTGGCAAAAGGATCAGGGTGGCAAGCGGCAGGCGATGGACGGCTTTGCTAGGAGGGATCGGTTCACTTCGTGTCCCAAATCGGATTCTCCAATGGAGGGGTTTGAATGATCCTTTTCGCATGATTGAGATCAGGTAGGAATATTCCTTCCAAATGGTCGGTTTAGTCAGGCAATCCGTGCACAAAGACCTGGATTTGATGATTTGTCTTTGTTTAGTTGGTGACTTTTTTGAACGGATTCTACCATGGCAACTCCCTGTTAAAATCTGTTAAATCTTATTTGGGGAATATGTTTGGAACTGTTCCCAATCAACATCATCAAATCCAAGATGAAAGAATAGCTCTCAGGAAGAGGACCGAGGGAGAAAAAACTTGATCAAGCCAATGGAAATCTTGAAGGGGGGAGGCTGCGGTCTAGGCTGGGTGGTGGTTTCAAATATTTTTTATGTTCACCCCTACCTGGGGAAGATTCCCATTTTGACTAATATTTTTCAAAGGGGTTCAAACCACCAACCAGTAGGGATTATTCTACTTTGCTCAGCCCAATCCTGCCCAGAATCCTCGTTTTTTGCTCCATTTTGCGCACAGGAGCAACGACAGTTCTATACCCTGGCAGTCAATGAAGCAGAGGCGAAGTTGTAAAAACGCCAAGTTGTGTTCAAGAAAAGCTCTATTTGCATATTTACTAGGTGATTCAGATTGACCATTTTATTCCCTAGTTAGAGGTCACTTCACCTTTAAAAAAGGTCACTTTTTTATATATACACACATATACTCTGGAAGCAAACCATCACTAGAAGATGGCGGTTCCTTTTGGATGGTGAGGAAACTCTTTCTTGGGACATGGAAATATAAAGACTGGCGACTGGATTTCCAGGCTGTAAAAATATCTAGAAATATGTACAGCCCCGTAAGATTTTGTGTTGTGGGAAAAGTAACTCTTTTTGAAATATGGGTATTTGAGGATTCCATTCGTCAAGTTTCAGTTGTTTAGCCGGGAAAAATATTGAAATCCTACAGAGCACAGATGTTTTTTTCATTTTTCATTGCTACAAGGTGGGGTCTTACCAGTTATAAATGGGGTTATATACAATAAACCCCTAGAAGTAGGGTTATAACCTCGTTCTCAAATCCCTGTTTATGACATAGAGACTCTTGGTTTTGGATGATCAGAAACCTGTATTGTACTCCAAAGAAGAAGGCTCAAACCAACATCAAGAAACTGTGCGCCTGCCACCTTCAAGTGTTTAGACATCAAAAGATCCTAAAGATACAGATGCAATGAACCTCCATCCATCAGGGTAAAAAAAAAGATGTATGTTTACGACCCTGAACACTAACATGAACATCACCCCTTTGAAAATGAACATCATCTTCCAAACCTCCATTTTTGGGCTCCATTTTAGTTTTGCACAGGGTAAACAGTTTTATACACA
Source organism: Breviolum minutum Mf 1.05b.01 (assembly GCA_000507305.1). Classification (NCBI taxonomy): domain Eukaryota; class Dinophyceae; order Suessiales; family Symbiodiniaceae; genus Breviolum; species Breviolum minutum. The sequence goes on from DF239796.1 coordinate 52,814, forward strand.
CCAAAACTTGTGCTCGACTCGGTTTGCAACATCGTTTGGTCCAGGGTGGAGATCTTACACCGGTGCTAGGGATTTGGCTTAGAAAAATGAATTATTACACCCAGATTCTAGGATGTCCCAGAAATTGAGTAAATGGTTTGTAAATGGGTTAGTTATATCCTACTTATAAATGGGATATTTGAGTTATAAACCCACCTACTACCCTTTTACTAAGTTCCTGGGACATCGCGTGTCCAACCAGCCAACCTACCAGCCAAGAGGGTGAGATTTAGACGAAATTTCAACCAAAAAACGGCCTTCCTTCGTTGGGTTGAACGGAAAGCGGATCCAGGATCTAGGTTGTTGAGCGGAATTTCCCGAATCTTCTTACGGGTAATTGGGCACATTCATGTTCAATAATGTACAGCCGTATTATTTAGTGATTTGTCTATACAGCCCAGTTACACCCCCCAAAATCTAACATAGATACCAAACATGGCCATATTTAACTTTTCAAAACCATTATTTGGGGTATCCATGTTAGTTTTCGGGGATACAAATCCTACAGAGTTAACAGCCAGGCTGTACAGTACCTGGAGTCGCCCAACTGGCCACCATTCGGCTTCAAAAATCTTTTTGCGAAGGGGTTTATCATCATCCAAAAGGTTCACGGACCATCTTGGTATTTTTCCTACTTCAAAGGACATTTGATACATATGAAGAATTGATACCTTGGATGATTGATACTATTTTTATCGAAGCATCCCGAAGGTAATGGCGGTTGTCCGACATTCCAAGGTATCCATCCTAAGCCTCGCCTGGAGGTGGAAAAACAATTGCTTGTAGGTGGTCCCCTCACCCCACTTAAGTAGTTAGGATCACCCCCATTTACAAGGCATTTTCATGGCCATTTGGAAGGTGAAAAACCCGATCCTTAGGGGACTTACGATCACCATGGGATGATCCTCCGAACAGTCCTTTGCAACAATGGCCTCGGAGCGTCAAAACGGGAGTGTCCAGGCCACGTTTGGTCTCAAGTCCAATTTGCCGCTCTTCTTCTTTTGGGTGCAGGAGAGAAATTTGAGTTTTTGGTGGTTGGTTGGAAAAACACCTTTGGGGATTTGTTGTTTTGCACCCAAAAAAATTCGAGGATGATATTAGTACCCATAGGATTGATTGGGCTGCTTTCCGTATTCATGTACCTACATGGAGGGTTGATTTTGATGGTAAATATATGTAGATAGGTAATACCTAATGTATGAACATATATAGGTAAAAATACACATGGATCTTCGGAGTTAAAGATACCATTTCTTTTTCAATCCAAGGTACCCCCCGATTTGAGTGACCAAAATGGTGGTGTATCTTCTACCCAGTTGTATTTAGAGTATTTCAGAATCCATGCAACAATGATATCAAACAAAAACACAAGTTTTACTCTAGCTTGTTGGGGTTTAGTGGGGTTCGAAATGTAAATATGACCCACTAGGGGTTTAACTTTTATCAGGGGACCTTCTGTAAGTTTTGGCTAGATTTCATCACTTGCAGAAAATACATCCGCCAGTTGTAGATAGGTGTTGTTTTTTCCAAAACGGGGTGATTTCTGTTCAAACCAGATGACAACAAGGCCCAAATCATGTTGGGTCACTTGGGACATGGTGGATTCCGTTTTTGGCCCCAACAGCTGATCTTCCTGGGTGGACCGTTTTCAGGTTCTATGTTAGTTTCCTCGGGTGTAGTGTAGGATTTGCACGGGTTGGTGAGGCACTCATTGCACCCAATTCCGGGTGCATCAGTGTTTTTGATAGGTCAAGTAGTCTCTGAATATTTTTATGGGTTTTTTTAGTGAATCAGACGACACATACTTCATACATAATAGCTACCTGGAAAACCATATTGCCATTTGTTGTTCAGAACGCATTTTGTTTAGTTTTTTTTTTCGAGTACGGGTTTTTGCCAAATACGGTATATTTCCAACATCCGGGTACGCTTTTTTTTCAACAACATGTTGAAAAACTACGGGTTATTACGGGTTAGCGCCTCTACGCGCATCAAATACGAACCCCAAAAAACGCATATCATGGTCATTTTTGTTGGGACATTACGGGGTTTACCCACAATAGACAAAAAAAATTATGTCAATACAGTTTTTCAGGTAGTGAATGAATCAGTGTTGATGGACATATTCTGGAGATTGACCAGTTGATCATACTCGTCAATGCCATTTGTGTCAGCAACAGGGGCTTTTAGCATGTGTTCGCAGAATTCCGGTGGTGAACCCATTGAACGGAGACTTGCAACTTGGCAAATCTTTGGTCGTCCCTGGTACCCGAACAGCCCCTTTCAAGTTGGTGGTTTGTTTGTTTTTTCATGCAACTCACTGATAACGTGCTCAACCTTTAGCGGTTTGGAACCGAGCAGTTTTGCACTTTCCCCTGAGGATGTATGTATGGTAATATATTTACCTACATGAATGGTTGATTTTTATGATAGATTTAAGTATTATAAATATACCATACATTGACCAGATATGTGTACAGTTGCATGCATGTACTTACATGTCTATATGTTTGTATATGTGTGCCGCAGCCATTTGAAGTGTTTACCTCACTTTCGTGTGGTCGAGTAAAAGAGTGTGCTTGTGCTGACACTAACCTAACATAGGTATAAGAGCCCAAAATATCTTTGCATGGTAGCGGAGCTGGAGTTCTGAGATCCAGCAACAACAAAGAGAATACCAGCTGCCGAACTGCTTCAGTTCGGACAGGATTGGTAGTGTCTGAAGCAAGATGGAGCCTCAACCACAAGGAGGTCCACAGCAAGGCAATCAACAGATGTTGATGCAGATGATTCAGCAGTTGGCCCAAGGGCAACAACAGCTTCAGCAAGCACTACAAGAGTCAGTGAGTCAGCAATCACAAGCCACGGCCAGAATGTCACAGGCATTCCAGGCGAATATGGATCAGCAGCTCAAGATCCACCAGAATGTGGAGAAGAGCATAGACGTCCGAGATCGGAGCGAGTTGAAAGGCATTCCCAACCCTGAAAAGTTCTCAGGATTGTCTGGTACCTGGGACTCTTGGTACTACAAGTTCAAGACATGGGTTGAATCATGTCACAAGAATGCAATTCAAGTCATCCAGAAGTTGGAATCGACAGTGGATGTGGCTATCACGGAAAGATCACTTGAAGATGATTTCCCTGATGGAGCCGAGCTTGTTTCAGCTCAGGCTCGCCAGGCTTTGATTTCCTTGACAGAAGGTGAAGCATTGGAGATCGTCAAGAACACCTCGAGAGGAACCCATTTTGGGTTGGAAGCTTTGAGGAGGTTGCTGAGTAAGTATGATCCTCAGAATCCTCAAGCAAATTCCGCTTTGTTGAAGAAGGTTTTGCATCCTCAGCAGTGCTCTTTGGACAAACTTCGTGAAGGGCTAGAAAGCTGGGAGAACCTGAAGAGAAAGTATGAAGAGAGAAGGAAGAAGCAACTGGANCCAATTCTGCTTTGTTGAAGAAGGTTTTGCATCCTCAGCAGTGCTCTTTGGACAAGCTTCGTGAAGGGCTAGAAAGCTGGGAGAACCTGAAGAGAAAGTATGAAGAGGGAAGGAAGAAGCAACTGGAGGACGATATTTGTCGTAGTTGTTTGCAGCAGATGTGTCCTAACAAGTTGCGAGACCATTTAGATCTTCAAGCATCGAGGTTGACTGATTATGATTCCATGAAACATGAGATCCTAGCATACATTGAGAATGTCGAAACAAGGAAGGAAGCCAAAACCGGTTCAGCACCAATGGATGTTGATTCTTTGGCCAAGTCGAAAGGCAAAGGAAAAGATTCCAAAGGAAAAGGAAAGGATAGTTGGAGTAAAGGAAAAGGTAAAGGCAAGAAAGGAAAAGGTAAAGGAGGAAAAGACAAAGGCAAAGGGTCTTGGAACCAACATTACAACGGTAAAGGTTGGAACTCAAACTCATGGCAACAGAACCCTTGGAATAACAGCAAGGGCAAAGGAAAGGACCAAGGAGGTAAGTCCAAGCAAGGAGGTAAGAAGGTTGCATCTGTCGAAGCTGCAGAAGTTGAGGGCTCAAGCTCACAACCAGAACCCGAGATTACCGCCTTGTTTGTGCTGGAAGACGAGATGGCCGAGCATCCACAGAGATCGAGGAGTGTAAGGACATCAGGCGGCCGACTTCCAGAGGGTGATGAAGATGAACGAAGCCTCATGAGTCGTTTGGAGAAGATTCAACACCAAATGAACAGGTCAGCCATTCATGGACTGGATGTTGATCAAGAGTTGGTAGATGCACAGCAAGCTATCTATGTTCGTTTGAAAGCTTTGAAGGAAAAGGCTATAGAGAAAAAGGTTCAGGAACGCCGAACAGCTTCTGTTCCGGCGCCTGCCAGGGATTCAAGACTTCAGCAGGATATAGCCTCTGGAATGCACCCAAGAGCGGCCAAGAAAGCTGAGAAAGGTCGTCAGCGTGCTGAAGATCACCAGAGGAGATTGGCTGAAGAGAAGGCAGTCAAAGATGAACGACCTGCCAAGTCGAGGAGCAGAAGACTAAGTCCTCGAAGAGAATCCCGACCAGAGGGCAGACATCCTAGCCCCAGGAGACATCGAGCTGGCAAGGATAGATCTGATCGGAAGAGAAGACAAAAGTCTGAAGAAAAGGATCAGCTAACTATGGAAGAGGAAGAAGAGCTTATCCGTGTTCAATTGGAAGAAGTCCAAGAATCACCTGCAGTAAAGGAGCAAATAGCTCGAATCTTTCGAGAATCCTACCGTGAAAGGTTTGGGACATATCCTGAACCATCCTCATCATCCAAGATGCCAAGCAGATCACATAAGGATCCTGTGGATGAACTTGATGACCTTCCATCATCTGAGTTGGATGAATTGGAAGAGAAGTATGGTCAAAGCATTGAAGTTACTTCTGAAGGCCAAGCCCGCCTGAGGGGCAGTGAAAAGCAGGAGAAGGAAAGACGAGAGAAGGAAAGGCCCACAGCTGAGATGATGGGCAAAGTGAGCCGTGAAGAGCATGAGAGGCAGAGAGCTGTGTCCAAACAAATTGAAAGAGAAAGGAGGAAAGAGTATGAGAAAGAGAAGCGCGAGAAAGAGGATCGTGAGAGAAAGGAGGCTAAAGCCATCAAGGAGATTAACCCCAAGAAGGAGGAGCTGAGAACCTCAGCACCAGTGAAGGTTCGTCCTAATCCACCAGAGGATGTTCCCCACTGGATCAATGCTTCTGATGGGAGCTTGAAGACTTTTCGTGAGGTTCATCAACTGTCCCAGTGGCAGCAAGATGGCAAGGGAGACATCTACGTGAGTTGCTTGAGATGTCAACGAACAATCAGAGGTTTGGAACCCTACAGCCTATGGGCTCACATCGAGTCGAAGGGTTGCTATCCGGAAAGCGTCTTGGCTGGATGGCGAAAGCAAAGGAAAGAGCTTGAGAAAAGGGCTGAACAAGAGAAAGCTTACCAGGCTACACAGGCCGAAGCTCTTCGAAAAGCTCAGAAGACCAGAGATGTTCCACCATCGACTTTGCCACCGCCTACTTTGGGACCTTCAATCCCATTGCCAATGAGAGAAGCTCAAATCGTGAAGCCAAGAAAGGGTGAAGTTGTGGAAGAGATCACAACATTCCAAGTGAAAGATGTGCCCAAGGTGAAAGCTAATCCTATTCGGTTGAAGTCCAGATCGAGGACACCATCTGGAGGATTGGAAAGGGCTGTGAAGAGAGCAGCGGATACAGCACTCCACGGAATGGGCACCAGAAGGTCAGATCGCAACAGAGGTCCTGAGGGAGACCCACCAGGAGTTGAGCCAATGAGCCTGATTCCTCGAGAAATCCGTGAATTGAAGCTTGCAGCTGAGAGGCAAGAAGATCGTGACCGAGAGAGATCAAAGTCCCCTTCACCTGAAGAAGGAACACGTGAGGAAAGAACTCGTGAAGAAGGAACACGTGAAGAAGGAACCCGCGAAGTTCGAATGGACGACGACGATCGTAGTGGAAGTGAATGTAGTGAAGAAAGAAGAAGGGATGATCGTCGAAAAAGGTTCCGATATCAGGACAGCAGTTCCGACTCTGAAATGAATTTCATCGGACAAGGGCAGCCACAACAACCACCACAACCAGAAAGCTCCAAAGCAGCTTTGAATGTGGTGTGGGCAACAGTGGACAGTGGAGCCGCCACTTCATGCTTGCCCGTGGAGTTGTGCCAGGAAAGAGGTTTAGCGGTTGAACGCACCTCAGACTTGCCGTATACCAACGCAAGCGGCGCACCAGTCCGAGTGCATGGGATTTGTCACGCCAAGGTTAGCATTGGAAATCAGGATGGATCCAAGGAGGCTGGAACTGGTATGTTCAAGGCAATGGACGTTGCCAAACCATTGTATCAGTGGCAAGGCTTGTAAACAAAGGATGGGAAGTATGTTTCAAGCCCGGGAACTCCTACATGAAGTTCCAAGATACCACCATTCCCTTAGAGGAAAAAAGTGGTGTGTATAAGATTCCCTTGAACCTTGAGGGTTTTCAAGGGCACCGCGCTGGGCAAGTCCCTTAGTGGATCCCGAACCTGTGGATGAGGCTGATGATGAGCCAACCGGTTCGTCAGCAGCTATGCCATCCATGAGCGCACCATCTATGAAGGAAAAAGAAGAGCATTTTGTGTCACATTTTCCATTTAGGGCTTGGTGCGAGCATTGTGTTCGGGGAAAAGCAAAAGCAATGAAGCATGTGAGAGTTGATCATTCAGAGGAACAAGTTCCAGTTATCTCTGTTGATTACTGTTTTATGAATTCGAAAGATGACACTGTTATCACCGAAGATACCCAATCGAAACATTCACCTGTTCTCGTGGTTCGAGACAGATGGACAAGAATGGTTTTTGCACACGTGTTACCTTACAAAGGAATTCAGAAAGGCCCAGTAGGATCCAAATGTCGTTTGAATGATTTGAGGAAGCTGGGATATCCAAAGATGATTGTTAGGTATGATCCAGAGCCTGCATTGCAAGCAGTTGTTGAAGCAGCTAAGAATGGATTCCAAGGTCAGTTGATTTTGGAGAAAATCCCTGTAGGAGTCTTTGAAAGCAAAGGAGAGATCGAAAGAGCAGTGCAGACTATCGAAGGTCAGTCCAGGACACTCCGAAGTGCATTGGAGACCTCGTATGGTAGTAAGATTGGAGATGACAGTGTGATCCTGACATGGTTGGTTGAGCATGCAGGAACTTTGCACAACCTGTTTCACAGATCTGGAGAAATGAAGGATGGTAAGACACCTTACTCCAGACACAGAGGTCGTGAGTGGAGAGTTTCTATTCCACCATTCGGAGAGACAGTCGAGTTTCTCAAGAGAGGCCACAAGTTTGAGTCTAGATGGCAACAAGGAATTTTTCTTGGAGTCAAAGACAACACCACTGAGAAGATTGTTGGAAATGGATCCGGTGTTTTCACCGTGCAATCTATCAGAAGGAAGTCTGGAGATGACAAGTACAACTTGGAGATTCTTCAGTCAGTGACTGGGGTCCCCTGGGATCCTCAGGCAACAAGAGACGATGTTCCTGAAGGACCTCGTCCAGCAATTGTAGCTGGAGAACCAGCAGAACCTCTGGCTCAGCCAGTGGTAGTTCAAGCACCGAAGCCAAAGACTTCGAGAAGGCTCTACATCACCAAGAGAGAGTTGGAGAAGTATGGATACACCGCAGATGGAGTTCAGATTGGAAACAGAAGTACAGGAGTACATCACAATGACACGTGTCGTGAGAGAATTGAAGAGTGCCTTAGGCAAGAAGAAAACAATCCTCGAGTTGTAAGATTCGAGGCACGTCAAGAAGAGGAGGCAACAGGATTGCCACAGACAGTTGGAGTATCAGTTCCAAAGATACTCTATGGCTATCATGGTGAAAGGCCATTTGGATTACCAGACACTTGTCGAGTTTGGGCAAGAGAAGATGAGGACGCAATCAATTTCAAGACTACTTTGGCCGAAGGACCAGAGTGGAAGGATGTGATTTGGAGAGTCACAAGAAAGAAATCGAACGACCAAATTATCAGTTCGAGACCTATTAAAGAAGAAAGACGCAGTGAGTGGGACATGCCACTACCTGAGAAACCATAATCACCGAGTTATGGTACATACCAAGGAAGCTGAGTGAAAGTCCGTCATCTACAAGATCCAAGAGATCACCAGAAATCAGTGAGCACGAACCTCAAGCCAAGAGGTCAGAAAGTGAACCAAGTCAAGGTCAGAAGAGACCTAGCCCGCCAGGAGGCGCAAGTCAATCCTCAAAGGAGAGCCGAGCTGGTTCAGCTCAGGCTTCGCAAGGAGTGAAGAGAAGAGCCGAAGATGAAGGTGACGAAGAGAGAGTTCGAGATATTCCCGATGTGGAAGGAGATTTGAGTGCAGTGATCTTAGATCATCGAGAAATGTTTTTAGCATCAATTGAGGATCAAGATGAACCTGTTTGTGAGGAGAAGATTTCTCTACCACCTGAACTGCAAGACGAAGCAGCCACGTGGTGGTACTATGATGATATCAGTGGAAAAGTGTTGGACAGCCAGGGAGTCCAGCAAGCTCGAAGAGATGAGATTAAGATCATCGAAACTATGCAAGTGTGGGAGAAGATTCCCAGATCTCAGATACCACCAGGCATGAAAACCATTGGAACACGATGGGTCGATGTGAACAAGCAGGACGAAGAGAATCCGCTTTACAGGAGTAGACTGGTAGGACAAGAGATCAAGAGAGGAAGTGGATTTGACGAATTCTTTGCAGCAATGCCGAGTTTGTCAGCATTGAAGATGCTGCTGTCAATAGCAGTAACCTCGAAGTTGTCAGATTCTACAGGTCAAGTCCCTAAAACAGGAACCAGAAAACTTTTAGGATTTCTGGATGTGAAAAGGGCGCACTTCTACTCGGAAGCTACTCGAGAAATCTATGTCGAGTTACCGAGTGAAGGAAAGACGGATTCGGATGGAGACGTTGTTGGTAGATTGAAGAGATCTTTGTATGGGACAAGGGATGCCCCATTGAACTGGGAGCTCACAATCAGGAAGATCATGATGAAGTTGGGTTTTACCCAAGGCAAGAGTAACCCTTGCATCTATTACCATCAGAAAAGAGATCCAAATACTATCCAGGACATCAGAGTTTTGAACAGGATTATTTCCTGGAAGGATGAAGGCATATGGTGGGAACCTGATTCTCGTCATGCAGACCTAGTCGTCGAAATTCTTGAGTTAAAGATTGGGTCAGAAGGACGACAAGGATCAAAGGTCAAGACACCCATAGCAAAACCGACAGCCGATGACATGGAGAAGGACAAGGAATTTCTATCAGCAGAAGAAGCCTCAGTCTATCGATCAGTAGCTATGAGAGCAGCTTACTTAGCACAAGATCGTCCAGATCTACAAGTAGCTACGAGATCATTAGCTCAAGGTTTGCAACAGCCAACGGTGAGACATCAACTTATGCTCAAGCGATTGGCTAGATACCTAAGGTACAGGCCAAGAATGGCACAGTTTTTCCCGCATCAAACCTACATCAATCCATTTGTGATGTGGACTGATTCAGATCACGCCGGGTGTATCAAGATACGGAAGAGTGTGTCAGGAGGCGTGTTGATGGCAGGAGGATGTTGTATCAAGACATACTCCAAAGGCCAAGGTGTGGTTTCCCTATCTACAGGAGAGGCTGAATACTACTCACTTGTGAGTGGAGCCAGCAACTTGCTGGGTGAAGTTTCTACCGCTTTGGATTGGGGAATCAAAACAATCAATGAAGTGAATATGGATGCTAGTGCTGGAATTTCTATGGGTTCACGCAGAGGCTTAGGAAAGGCTAAGCATGTGGATACTCAATTTCATTGGGTACAAGAACGTGTAGCTCAAAAGAACTTCAAGATCAAGAAAGTTGGAACCAACGATATGTTGGCAGATGTGCTTACGAAACCTGTTCCTGAAGCAACGATGAACAAAGCACTTCTGGGTATGAACTTCCATTTCCTTGAAGGACAGCACCAGCTATCGCTTAAGAAGTGAAATGGCTTGAGTCTGGCTACTACTTTCTGGAGAAGATGAACTGAGAGATTAGCGTAGATACCTGTACATAGCATATCTACTCGTCATAGCATGGAGTCATTCTTGACTCGGGAGGCGTGACCAGATATGTGTACAGTTGCATGCATGTACTTACATGTCTATATGTTTGTATATGTGTGCCGCAGCCATTTGAAGTGTTTACCTCACTTTCGTGTGGTCGAGTAAAAGAGTGTGCTTGTGCTGACACTAACCTAACATAGGTATAAGAGCCCAAAATATCTTTGCATACATGGATCCTATGGGTAAAGTGCAAACTTCCCGGAAATTCGCGGTTCCGAAAAAGGACGCAGATGCTTTGCAGAACTCCTGGCAGGTTCAACCGTGTGAAGTTGGGAAAGGGTGGAGATTTTCGGTGGAGTTTCTACTAGAATGGTGGCCCCAAAACTCCACTTATAAGGGTTATAACCAAAGCTACCCATTTATTTTCGGCCGTTTATAGAGGCTACAACTCCATTGAAAACTAGTAGGGGCCTGCCTACACCTTTCTTCACAGTGGGAAAATCTAACATCCCTTTGTTAGCCTTCATGATACTGCTACAGTGTTTCGGCAGGACCCCAAATATGGTGGTTTCTCGAAGATCATTGGAATGTTAACCCTGCCCGAGCTTGGGAGAAGTGGGATGAGCGCAATCCGACAGATTGCTGCGACCGGTACCTCCACTTACAACTGGTAGGGACCAACCGCCCAACTCAAAACTCGTTACATGCTGGCAGGTTCCACTGTTAGCAACCTGTTTTTCTAAGCTCATTGAACTCACACAGTAATGGGCCCTCCTAAATGTTGGACAAGTGGATATATTCCGGGTTTACTTAAGGAGGGCGTATTTTTTTTATTTTTTGGTTTTTTTTGGTATTTTTTTGTT
>DF239796.1:64263-162896 GCA_000507305.1 Breviolum minutum Mf 1.05b.01
CCCCCCCAACCCCCCTCCAGCTTTTTTATTTTTAAGGATGACTCCTCTCACCGCCACACCTCTTCCAAGAACAGCACGAAGAAACAAAAAACCAAAAAAATAGGAAACACATGGAACTGCAAGGAAAAAGAGGACAAAGGTGAAGAAAACGTCAGAATTCACAGGAAAATCTAGCAAAATGACAGGAAAATACCAAAAAAAGAAGGAAAACACATAGGAAACCCAAAAACGAAAAAAATAAAAAAAAAAATTAACTTCGCGCCCTTTACTTAAGGCTATGTTGCATTTACAACTAGAAGGCTGGCATCCAAAAGCCATTTCTACCAGAGAGGGTTTGTTGTAGAGGAAACTACCCCTTACAACGGTTACACCCTGGAAAATTAACATGGAACCGACAAAAGATGGACAATTGGAAGATGATTTTCCGTTTCGGTTAGGTGATTCTTAGGTTCCATGGTAATTTTCCCATACCATTTTTCATGGTATATTTACCTACATTTACCATAAAAATCAACCATTTGCCCGGGTTCTAGCTGCAGCGGGTTTTTCTATAATTAACTATTTGTGTAAAAAATGGGAAAAACTCCAAAGCGGCATTTGCAACATTTCCCTCTGGATTCTAAGAACTTTCTATAATTCCCTTTTCCTTTCTATAATTCCCCTTTCCTGCATTTTTTGGGGAAAACCCTTGATTTTGGACTTTCTATAATTAGTTGGGTAAGAAATGGTCTGAACTTTCTGTAATTAATTTTAATGTCAAGTTGTAACTGCAGCAGGTTTTCTATAATTAGTTTTTCCTGCAAAAAATGGGGAAAACCCCCTGTTTTGCAGTCACAGACAGAATCATAGAAACTTTAATTATAGAAAGTATTTTACCCGGGCACCAAAAGCCCTTTTTTATTTTTATTTTCCCTCTTGCGGATTGCCCGGGGAAAGCCCGGGCATTTTCCCTTTTTTTTCTTTCTATAATTCTGTCGGGGGCTGTATTTACCTACATTTACCATAAAACTCAATCATTCATGTAGGTAAACAAACCTGTCCCATGGATCCTATATGGGATGGTCAAATCTCAATGGGTGTAGTACCGGTGGGAATCGTCGTTTTGCATCCAGGCCAAGACGTTGGAATATTGGCTACTGGCAACTTTGACCTATGCGGCCTTTCAATTTGCTGCCGTGGTAACTTTCACCGCGAAAAAAACACCGTTGAGGGTTGGCAAAGGTTGAAAAGGTTGTGAAGTCAACATAGGAAATGGGACATGTTTTTTTTTGTTTGGATTTTTTGGTGGATTTTTCAAAAAGATCCAGAAACAAAAGAGCTCAATAAAGAAAAACAGTGTTCGATGTGGGTCTTCCACTCCACTTTTCATGTTTCTTGGGAACATTTTGTGGGTGCGGAAGGGGAAAAGCATTCTCATGTACATCTTTGGTAGATCGAATCCAAAGTGAATTATTTTCCATCTTCCACGTTACGGAGTCGGAATGATCAAAAAAACATCTCCGGAAATTTTGTATATGTAGATCCTGCAGGGAAAATCCTGACATTTGTTCAGATTCTCTTGGCAAGACGTTGAGTTGGCAGTGGGAGTCTTTACTTCACTAACAGTTTGGGACCTACCGTCCCTGAAAACTAACAGCTTGCCGCCCTTCAAAAATTGATGGGACTGGAAGACAGCAGAAGGCATCCTTGTTGAAATGGTTCCCAATGCTTTCCTTTTCAGGGGGCAAATTTGCTGTTAATTTTCGGAGGGGTAAGTTTTGCCAAGTTCTTTTGTTGGCTATGAATCAAACCCCTTCTTCTTATAGAGGATTTGTTCCCACTTAAAGTAAATATTTATAGGACCACCCCCCATATATAAGCCATTTTCATGGCCATTTGGGTCCAGAGTCCCCATTCCACCCCAAGTCTGGTAGGGGCACAAGTCATGGGGGCCCATGTTCCAAGTTCTCAAGGTCGGTGGCGTGGCATTCTTTGAAGCTTTCCTAGCCACCTGATGATGATGAGGAAAAAACATGTCGAACGATGGGCCGATGGGTCCGATCTGACTGGGGATCATCTTTTGGCAAGTTGTGGTGGTGACATTAGAATTACCCCAATGCCATCCATGGGACTGGTATATTTGCCGGCTGATTTACCATGATTTTGCCATAAACATTGACCAAATGAAGGTAAATATACGTAGCATACATGGATGGTATGGGTTATACATGTTATCTAGGTGGTGGTTATGAAACATGTTTTTATTTTTACCCCTGCTTGGGGACATGATCCAAGTCGACGAGCATAGTTTTCAAATGGGTGGCTGAAACCACCAACGAGTTATTTATAGCATACCCAAGTGAAGAACGAAAGAAACACCACAGTTATATGGGGATTATAAACCATTACAAGGATCCCTGTTAAACAAGCAGGATTGAATGGAAAGTAAGGCCGGTTTTTTTCGTGGCTCAAGTGTAGCCAGATTCTTCTAGATTCTATTTTTATACATGAGTTAGAGTGATCACTAGGTCTCCGGATCTCCTGTTGATGGAAGACATCTCATCAGCTGATGGGATTATTAACCACCATGATCCCGTAATAACCCCGCGGGGGGTGGGCTCTTAGATTCCCATGATCAACAGCAAGGACGCGAAAAAAAATGCCATGATTCCCCCAAAAGAATCCTGAAGCAAACTCTGAACCCTTGCCGTTGTTAACTACTTACAAACTGCGACGATCCTAACTGCGATTGACACAAGTTGTGGGGCACTTACTAACCCTACTTGCTATCGGCTTACCAACCTCCAAGTACGATATACCTACACGGTTACACTGTTACTACCTCTTACTAACCTCACTGTTACACTGTTTGGGCAGGACCCAAATTGTATTATTACAATCAGTACGGCAAATATATTCACCATATGTATAACATATGTTGTTATGCAAAATTTAATTCGTGCTTTCCCTTCAAGCCCAGATGCTATAGCCAAAGTACATCTGTAAACCTGGCTGTGGTTTGAGCCGGTAGATATTCCCAAAAACATCCAGAGACCGGCTGAGCCATTTTGGCACCTGTCCAGGAACTCTATCATGAAAGCCCCAAAAAAAATGAAGCAAGATTTTCTCAATCCAAGTCTTGGTGTACACCCTGGAAGATTAACATGGAACCCACAAATCACCCATTTAGAAAGGAAAATCATCTCTCAAACCATCATTTTCAGGTTCTATGTTAATCTGCAGGGGTGTATTTCATCATGAAAATGGGCTGGACATGAGGGTGGATAGGAGAATGACATAGAAGCCGATGGATTCATTCCGGACAAGTTGACAACAACAAACCTCAATGGTGCAGTAATAGTTGCAAAAGAAAGAAAGGTGACAGCAAGTTGCAAAAACATTCGACTATAGCAGCATCGGCCACATAAATGGATTATACCACGCTTTTTTTTCACATAAGCAGTGACCAGGTGACCCTGGTTGTTTGCTTCATATAGTGGATTATACACTCCACAAACCAATCAGTGTAACCGAATAATTGACCCATAAGAGGTTTGAACGTTCCTCACATGTCGAAAAATAGAAATCGTTTAACTTGGATTGTTTTCAAACGTGTTTACTGTGCTCCCGTGCCTGGGGAAACGCCATGGATGGCCGCGACCTCAGGGTTTTGAGAGCCGCGGGCGGGTCGTTTCGCTAGCTGGTGGCGAACGGAAGGGAACTACTTGGAGGATCATCCCATTTTTAGATATTTTTAGTAAGCGGTTAATAACCATGGACCATGACTTAGGAACCGTCCCCTAAGTAGGGTTAATTATAAGTTATAAATGCCTTGTCTCATGCACCTCCAGGAATCATTCCAGGTGGCAACCTTCACATCAGATCTCCAGGATTTATGGGGCAAAAAATTGGTAGAATTGACACTATAGGATTCTATAGTGACCTCTGGTTTTCCAAAGCAGTCATTAACAACAAACATTTTGAAACCTTGATGGAAACATGAACTGTTGGGTTATCAAATTATCAGCACTTCCTTTTGCAAACGTTTTTTTTTCTGAGGCGTGTCACAACTGCTGCCGTGGTTGTGTAGCATGTGCAACGTGCACACGACGGTGGGGTGGGGGAGAAGAGACCCGGAGGTTTTCGTTGGAAAAAGCAGCATCCCAATTTTTGTTCATTATCTTTTATTTCACTGATGGGTTACAGACAAACCATGGATCCTTCCAATTGTTTATAGTTATCCCACCTGGCTCATTGATAACATGATCCCTGGAAGTCGAAGGACTATGATTTGAATGGCTATTCTAGCTGGTGGTTTCATTTTTTTTATTTTCACCAGTCCTTGGAGAAATGATCCAATTGGACTAATCTTTTTCACATGCGTTGAAACCACCACTAGTTTTTCATGTTATTTCTGTAAATACTATTGTTTTGGTAAGGGTTTATTTCATCAGCAATTCCAGGGGACTATTCGGCTTTCATGGTCGGCTTGACTTCCTGGGAATCTATCTTAAAAATTTGATCTTTTGGGCTACCATTGGGCTACCAATAGGGTTTTTCAGCGGCTCCCTACAAATCTTCAATTTAGGCTCTTACTAGGTATTCACGCATATACCATACAGGTCTTACTAGGTCCTTACAGGTATATGTGTAATCACTGACACATGTCATGGCTCAGAAAAATCCTGCAAAAGATCCAAACAAAAATCCACTGATCCAAACGGGCAGTGAAAGGTTGACTCTGGGTATTTTGCTCTATAATAGGGGGTGGGTATATACCTATAGTTATATTGGAATTTTAAGGATTCCCGAACCTGAACCCGATCAGAATTCAATGAACGGCCAAAGGTTTTGAACATTGCTCAAATGAACCTACCCAAACACTCAGTGTATGGTATGTTTGCCAACATTTACCGTAGAAATTAGTCATTCATGTGACATGTAGTAGGTAAGTTTACCATAAATTGAGTGTTTGGGTATCGATGGTTATTTTCCACCACTTGTGTGTGCAGGATAAATGTGAGATGTTTTTCTGAATCAACCTTTACAAAAGGAGGTTCCCACACACGGAACTACAGGGTTTGAGTGTTTGAGGTGGTAAGCATGGTTGACAAGTCCCCTAAAAATCGGGTTAATCTAGTTGTAAATGGCTAATCCATATGCTCCCTGTATGCAATATTTACCTATATATGCGGCTTAAATGTATGGTTTTCATGTGGGTAAATATTCCAGTCAGGTAATAATCATAAGTAACCACTTCCTAATCTTTCGACGGTGCACTTCGTGAATTCAGGCCACGGCGATGTCATAGCACAGGCCTGGATCGATTCCGAAACGGCTGAACACACAGGACACGAGACTAACCCTTAAGAAGCAGCAGAAAAATCCTACAACCACTTGTAGTAATTTAGCAACCCAAACCTATAGGATGAATGTATGGCATATTTACCTGCAAACATTTGTATAATTGATTCTTTAAGGTAGATGTAGGTGAATGTACCATACATGGATCCTATGGGAATGGAGGGGTGAGTGAATGAACCTGAAAATTTTGCACGTGCATATGTTTTGTGGCCCTCAAACTATGTTATACCACAGTCTGGAACTCGCAGGATTTGTTGGAGTCATGTTTGTTTTCGCGAACAATTAGTCTGGAAAGTGTGGGTTAGTTCCTGATGTTCCTGGCAAATTCTGCTGGAAAAAACAAAACACCACCTGGAAAACAAGTTGCTGTTAATTTCCATCAACTCAAAACCCCTAAAACAAGCCACAGTTGCCGAAACAAAATGCTCTTTCCTAGGTGTTCCAATCAGAAACCAATTTCTTAAGATCTCATTCAACAACAGTGGTGGCTTTGGGCCGGAGCTTGCTCCATCCTTTTACCAAGAATTTCCATTTGGGGGATGTTGAAGTGGCATGAAACCTTTTCAGACAGTGTGGTGACCTCCAAAATTCTTGGTTATGTGCCGTTTATCGGGGATTAACCCAGTTACATAGGGATTATATTGTGCCATTGTAAGGATCCCTATTGAGCAACCAGGATTCAAGGGTTTTGAACGTTGCCCACTAGGTTACATTGAATGATTTGCAAGGTTAGTTTTTTGCTTTCTGTCATGGTAGATCATCTGGTCAAATTATAGCGAAGGTTTAGGCTCAATCCTTCACGTGGAAACCTTGTCTCCCCTCAGGGCATAGGGAGCGGATGGGCCATGTCATTTCATTGGGAAAGTGAGATTCAAGATATCCTGTTGCAATACGACATTTTGGGATCAGCTGGTTGTCATTTTGGGCATTCAAAACAGTCCCTTTTGGTTAGCATTCAGGATTGGTTCCTCTTTGAAGATTGTATCATGGTGAAGTTTGATCAGATGACGCCAGAGGGTTGGGGATTGGAACGGTTCCCCCACGATTTTGTTGACATTCCTGGTGATACTAAGCGGAATGAAGCACTCACATTGTTATGGGACATTCAACAACCTCTTCCAGAACTCTACACACCAATCTGGTTGCTCGGGGTGACAGAATATCAAGGTTTTTTGGGCATTGATTTTCAGACAACAACAGATTTTCAGTGGTTACATGCAACAGGGGCACGTCACACCTATGGGACGTTACGCATTTTGGAACTGTGCAGTGGTGGTTTTGGCGGATGGAAAACGGCAACAAAGTTTTTGGGCGAAGCTAGTGAACGAGTCACTAGTACAGTTGCAGTTGATCATGACCTCAATGCAGCCACTGCCTACGCCATTAGTCATCGTGCACACTTGATAAAAAGCATACCACCTAGGGACGCATTTGTGTGTACACCACCTACAGACTGGGTTCTCGTTGCATCCGTAATGAACCGTGAATGGTGGCCAGCAATCGCCAAGTGGCAACCACACATCATAACTGTCTCAGCTCCTTGCCAACCTTGGAGTAATGCAGCGAAGGGTGATGGTTTGACAAGAGAAGATGGCCAAACTCTTTTGCACTGTATCTGTATGAATCGGTTCTTCAGGGCACCAGTGTTGTTGTTGGAACAAGTCCTAGGTTTCGCACAGCATCCCCATAAACCATGGGTCATTAGGGCACTCCACATGATAGGTTACAAGTTGGCTTTTGACAAATGTCTGGATCTGCAGGACCAGGCCGCCGCATGTAGAGTCAGATGGATAGGAATTGCATTGCGAGTACATGCTAATCTGCCTACCATCCCGATGCCAACATGGCCCAGATTTGAATTTCTCACAGTTGGGCATATGGAGCCAAATGTTGAGATTCCCCATGAACATAAGATCCTGTTGCAAGTGACTGAAGAAATCAAGAACATTGCGGCTGACCCAAAATACTTCAGGGGTTATCGACAAAACATGGCTCATGATGGACTTTTGAAAATGAGACTTCACGAAGCACAACCAAAAGTTCCGACATTTATGGCCTCATATGGTAGTCAACACTGTTTTGATCTTGGGTATTTGGGCAAATTTGGCTATTTTGGGCATTTTAAGGCAGATGAATCGTTTCCATATGGTTTTCGATTTTGGCACCCAGCTGAAGCATTGCTCCTTCATGGCATCATGCACCCGGTGTTTCTGGATGGAGACATCAATCGAGCCTGGATGCATGTGGGCAATCAGATTTCATTTCCGCATGCTTTGTTGCCACTCTTGTATGCATTCAACCTCATGACACC
The DNA here is from genome assembly GCA_000507305.1 of Breviolum minutum Mf 1.05b.01. Taxonomy (NCBI): domain Eukaryota; class Dinophyceae; order Suessiales; family Symbiodiniaceae; genus Breviolum; species Breviolum minutum. The sequence continues at coordinate 71,918 of DF239796.1, forward strand.
ATCAGACTTTGCTCTCTATCCCACCTTTATGGAATACACTGATCAAAGGAAAAAGGGACATCAGTTGAAGCTTTGGCCAGTCAGTGATGGTCACATCTTATCAGAGCATCCCCCAACGGAAACATTGGTTCGTACAGCCAGTCAATTGTTGAAGGCAGTAGCCCAATCAGATCATTTCCATGCTTGGTCACCCACCCTTGGACTTTTGGTGGACCCCAAGTGGATTGAAGATCTTCAACCGCAGCAGGATCCGACCACTGATGCAGAAGTAAATAAGGAAGAATGCCCATCGGTACTTACACCACGTTCTGAGCTCTCCATCACAGAGAATTTCGTTCCGGTAGTCCCAATTGCATTGTGTCATGAGGCAGGTCTTTTTGATTTTTGGATTTCGGCAGACCTTCCATGGCACCATGCAGAAGCAGTGTGGCATTCAGCATTCAAGGTTGATCCCAAAACACTTTTGCATGACCATGCAAAACCGATACTCATTCGCAGTGATGAATCTTTACACCAGGATGAAATCTTTTATCCGATTGTTATGAGTATCGAAGGATCCATCTCTATCATGGCCAATCTTGAGAACAAAGCAATTCTGGAACATTCAGCGTTGAAAGGTCAAGAAGTATGGTGGGATCAATTTGGCAAAGTGGAAAAAGATCAAACCAATAAACCACATACGCTGATCGTTTCAAAGCCATTGCATATCACACCCAGGCAATCATCAGATGTCAACTTATGCCTTCTCTTGACAGTTGCATCCATTCGTCGTCAATGGATTCCATCCCAGGACCTTTATGTCATTGCCATTGAGGGTGATTTGGTTGCACAATCTTTGCTTGCATCGCTTGTGGCCAATCTCTTTTCGTCGGAAACCATGGCACTTTTAGGACGCAAGCTCACCATGCATCAGACGGACCGTAAGTGTGTGTTGATCTTCACCCCACAAAAGGGTAGTTGTCCACCCATGCAATTTGGACATGCATTAGCCATTGCAGCCGCCCGAGTGTGCTTGAGTGATGTGTCAAGGCATTGTAATCCTGACGCCACACTCCTTAGGGTGCGAATCAAATGGGAAGCCAGACCTTTGTGGATAGGTTCACTGCCAGCAGATATGACCATTGACACATTGACGCAATATCTCACATCCATCCTCTCCATTGCTACTCATCGTGACCTCTGGAGAATCATTTCAATGGGCAAAAAGATTTCCAATGAAGTTACTTTGGCAGAGCTGGATTTCTCACCGAACCATGAAGCCATTGTTCTCCACTTGGCACCAGCACTCCATGGGGGGGGGGGCACCCACCACCAAGAACAGTCAAAGGACATTACATAAAAATGCTATTGCAGGAGTACTCTTGGAACATGGCTTTGACATTCAATGGACTTCCAAAGCAGTAGAACAATTGATATCACAATTTGGACTCCCGAAGTTGCAATCCGTCACAGCCCAACCAATGGGACACCAAAAACTCGCTGAAGCAGTTGTGTGCAGAAGCTGGCATCACAATGCCTACCATGCCTAAACCGTCGTCAGGCAAGGGCACAGAAGGAGCACCATGGAACAAGACCAAAAAACCCAAAACAGGGGAAATCAAAATCCAGCCAAACGAATTTCAAATCCTTCCAGGTTTCTTCTTGAATTCAGATGGCACCCCCTCACCAATTGTCACTCAGTTGCGTGGTCAAACCACTGGGGTTTGCCTTTTGACGCCAGATCAAGTCGCACCTTGGATTTCCACCAACCAAAAGATTTCCTCAGATGAACTTGGGGGCTTTGTTGTCGGGAAATTGCCCTCAGAAACCTCCTTACAGCATGTGCAGGTTGTTGTTCCGTGCCTCAATCGTAATAACCAACAAGTCCTCATTTCAGGCACCCTGGTCCAGTTTGGGGGAAAGGAGATTCAGTTTCAAAAGGGAGATGATTCCAAAATCAAATCCGAAGTATCCCATCTTGTTGCCATTACTCTCTTCAATACTGATTGGACAATGGACCAATGGCAAGAGGCTATTCGTTCTCCAAATCAATTCATTCAAAAGGCACTTGAAGAAGACAGTATCGTTGGGGCCATCACAGCTCTATGGGGAAAATCCCTTCGTGCTGGAAGAGCACCAGCCTCGCCGGGGCAGGCCACATCAATGCAGGTTCACGTCACAGTTGCAGAACCACATCTTCACAAGCTTTTGTGTCGTTCAGGTTTCAACAAAATCTACTGCACACCAAAAACTGCGAATGGTCGTTTGGATCCCCAATTCAAGGTGATTTGGTTGTCTGGAGATAGCACACAAGCCATCACCTTGGCCGCCACAACATGCCACTGTATGGGCATGGTCAAGGGTCGGGACAACTACGGATTGCGTTATGCTGAAGCCGATTTTTCTAAGGCTTGGCAAGCCATTCACCCGGGCCAGGACGAGCCCAAAAAATCCACAGGAGACAAAGTCTTCAAAATTGAAGGCTGATAGCACACCACCCATTTTGGTGGGACCGCGTCCAAAGCCTTTGCAAAGTCATGAACCTTCATCCAGCACTTCGTTTGATCCTTGGGCACAATGGCAGGGTCCAAGGTTGCAACCGGCCATCACCAGAACCATCGAAGGCCCTGTTGAAAAAAGACTCAGTGAACAAGATGATAAGATTTCAGCTTTGCAAAAAGATTTGGAACAAATGGCAGTCAACCAAAAGCAATTTGAATCTCAAACCACGAAGAGTTTCAAGGAAGCAGAGCAGAGAGATCGCAGTAACCTGGAGCATATGCAACATGCAATGAAGGACCTTCAAAAGGATCTCACAGAGAACCTCACTAGATCGTTGCAGGCCAACTCTCAGGCCATGCAAGACCAATTGAAAGACCTGAAATCCCTCTTCACCTCCCACACTGGGAAGAGGAGGGCTGAACCAACATCTGACATGGAAACCTGACTAGGCAGCACATTGCCAGTCATCCTTTCGTGTTTTGCCTGTTTTACATGGATTTTTGTTTTGTTTTTGTCGTTATGTATACTTTATCTTAACTGGCAAACCACATTTTCTATCAGTACACAATGCTTGTGGAATTGTTGCACTTTGGTGAACATGAGACTTAGGTTTGTCATGTCTCGTGAGCCGGCAGTGTTGGGGTCAAGACATTGTGTTAACCACGGGGCACTGGTAGGTTATCTACCATATAGCAGTTTCCTTTTGACACAGCCATTCGTCGCACAGGCGTGGCAATCACATCTTTTTACAGAGCATAGACAGGGCACTAGTATGGCAATCCGGCAGGTAGTGATTCCCATACCTCAAAATCGACATAGCATTTGCGAGAGGCAATTCTACTTTCAACAATTTTTGCATCTTTGTCCTGCTTTCTCCATTGGTTTTTGGTGTCCAAGTAGAGGTACCCGTTTTGGAGAAGCTTTGAATCCAGGACCACAATTCAATCTTGCACTGACAAATCCAACGGCCATACTGAATAAGCAACAAACCTATCAAGAGCTTCTTCAGTCGTATAATCTGCATGCCATAGCTGCAGCTGAAACATCAGCCACTGAAATGGCACAAAGGGTCATGAGCAATCGTTTTCGTCAGATGGGCCTTCATACACAATGGAGCATGCCAGTTGCAGATCAATTTCCCACCATAAGTGGACAACCTTCTTTTCGTGGAAGAGCTGCAGGTGTTTGCCTAACTACACGTTTTCCTTGTCGGGTGGCCTTAGATACCCTTTCAGTGGAATGGCAAACTACCAGTAGGATTTTGCATGTAGTTGTTTCTCTTGGAAGCCTTGAAGTACAGATCGTCGTTATCTATGGCATTCCATCAGGGCAACCTAACGCCACTCAGATAAATTCTGATTTGGTACTTCATGCAATGCAGGCTACCAACTGTTTAGCTTTGCCATCGATCATTATTGGAGACTTCAATGCTAATCCACACTTGTTGCCTTGTCACGCTACCATAATGCAACAGGGTTTCTATGATCTTCGATGGATACACCAGGAACGGTATGGCACACCCTATCCGTACACATGTAAGGATGCAACCTCACCAGACACAGCGTTGATTAGTCGTGGTATCCTTCCAATGTTAAAGTCCATCACTGTTCATCCGGACTATGTTTTCGACGCTCACAAACCGGTGATACTGAGTTTTGAGATTGAGGCACCTTTCCTCACCAGCTCCAGACTTGTCATGCCTAAATCCTGGCTTGAGCTTCCAATCGAACAAGACTTCGTGCAGATGGCCTATCCTGAAATCATTGAGGCAAATGGACTCCCTAGCAACTTAGAGGAATGGGGCCTGGGGGTTGAAGCTGCTATTGACCGAGCTTTTAGACTTAGTCAGAAAAAACACCACGGATGCGTTTATTCTCAGACCTCAGGTTTGCCTTCCAGTTATCGTGGAAGATGCCAACCAGGCAAGATGCAATGCATTCCTCCTAAGACTTTGACAAAACTAGCCCGATCAGGGGATTATAATCCATCTACAGAGGTCTATCGTTTCTCTACGTTGAAGTGTGTCCGCCAAATGAGACGCATCCAGTCATTACAGAGGCGTTTGCGAAAGATTGTTACACCCCAGCAAACACCAGAACTGCAGCAAGAATGGCGACGAATCTGCAAAGACAGATCCTTTGGTGAATCTTTTGTATACTGGTGCCAATTTCACCCTGACATTGGCCCACTGCCCAGATGGCTCCCATCACATGACTTCGTGTGGCATTTGGAGCAGATTCTTCGTCATGAGACAGACATGTTACTTGCTGAGGATGCCAAAATTTGGAGACGTAAACAAGAGTATTTTAGACAATTGGATGGAAAACATCAGGGCTATAGTCAGGCCTTTCAACAATTGAAATCTAAGCCTTCATCCACCTTGACAGCAATCCAAGAATATACAGAGGTAGAAGCATACTTTGTGCAGGAAGAGCAACAAAGCACGATGTTCCTTGAAGTAAACCATGGTCTTCAAGCTAACCAGACTGCTTCATATCATGGCCAGACATGCCATATCGTCGAAACAGCACGTGACTATGTTACGATATGCACCCCTCCGGATGCAGATCAATGGCCTATTGAAGGCCCTTTGTCGCAAACCAAGCACTACTCCACACCCACACAGATGTTTGATGCACTTTCAGCTTTCTGGAAACCATTATGGCAACGTCCTCTTGTTGATGAAGATGTCCCGGATCTCCAGCCCTTTTTGACTCAGCTACCTCGTGACTTTCCAGATGTAATGATCAATTTAGATGACCCACAGCTTTGGGTATCTGCAGTTCGTTCACTTAAGTCATCAAGTGGCCGAGGCGTAGATGCTATAAGTGCAGCTGAATTGCAATCTCTTCCTGATTTGGCAATTCAACATTTAGGTCGAGTGTTAGCTTCTTACACTGAAGGATTCCCAGGGTGGCTTATGTTGGCTCGCACAGTGGCCCTTCCAAAATCACCGGGTTTTGTCAAATCCTCCCAAATCCGACCCATCACCATCCTTGCCCAGACATATAGATTGTGGTCAAAGGTGGTCTGTCAGATTCTTCTACAGCATTTCTCAACAATCATGCCAGTGGAAATCACAGGACTTTTGAAGAATAGAGGACCACTAGATGCAGCCTATCTTGCACAGCTACTTCATGAAATTGCACTCCAGCAAGGAATACATGAGGGAGGATTTTCCTTAGATCTCATAAAATGCTTTAACACCATTGGACAGCCACAAGCTATTGCCATTCTTGAAGCACTTAACGTCCCTTCGTCTATCCTCAAGATTTGGAGGCAGTCCATCCAGCATCTAAAGCGTTTTTGGGATCTTGGTAGTCACCACTCAAAACATATCCCTTGCACCAATGGAGTCCCTGAGACGGGCACATTTAGTGTGGTAGTAATGGTGGCAGTAGCATACACCTGGGTCTGTAGTATCAAGACGGTTGCCCCTGCAACACGTGTTGGAGCATACGCAGATAACTGGGGTTGGGCCACCCAATTTGCACGTGACCATGCTGCAATATTTTCTGCCACTTCGTTTTGTCCAGGCAATGGGCATGGAGATAGATTGGCAAAAGTCATGGTATTGGTCAACTGATAAAAGACACCAGTCATCCATCCTTAGTGCATTGCAACAACATACCACTGTTAAAGTCACAAAGGTTGCACACGCCCAAGACCTTGGGTGTACCATGACATACCATGGCCCTCCTCGATATCAGTCAACTGCCAAGCGATTCGCTGAAGGAAAAAAGAGGTTGGGTACATTGGCAACCATGCCTCACACTTTTGAAACCAAATGCCATTTGTGCAATGCAGGTGTCATTCCGGTGGTAATGATGGGGGTGGAATTTGTCCCTATCCAGCCCTCCACCTTCGTTTCCTTTCGCAGTGCCGTAGCCAATGCAGTCTTGGGGGAATCGGTAAGTAGAAACAGCACAATGGCCATCAGTTGTTGTCCCTTGTTGATTGACCCAGAACTTGAAGCCACTTTGCGTAGCATCCGAGCCTTGAAAAAATTTTTGGCACATGCATCAGTAGAAGAGATAACTCTGGCATTCAAATTTCTGGCCAAGCATAACGGTAATGCAAAATCATGTCAGGGACCTCTTGGTACTTTAAAAAATTACCTGCTGAAACTTGGTTGGCAAGTCTTGCCCGATGGACAACTTTCTGTTTCCAGTTTTGTAGTTCTTTCACTTCGATTCACGGGGTTGAAAGTTTTTAAGATTTGGCTTCTTAGATCATGGCAGGTGGACCTTGCAGCTTTCCATTCTAATCGCCAGTCTTGGCAAAACCTTCCACCCATTGACCTTAGCAGCACTAAGCAGATTTTGGCCACTTTTCCTTCCGCACATCAGACAGTACTTCTTAATGAAATATCAGTAGCATATCAGACTGCCGTACAGCAACAAGCCTGGGATGCCAACATAGATGGTTCATGTAAGTACTGTGGACAGGAAGACACCAGACATCATCGAGTCTATACATGTTCAGCTACAGCAGACTGCAGGTCTGAACACCAGCAACTTCTTGAAGACCTTCAGGAAATGCAATCACCACTACATGAATTGCCAGTGTTGTTTCAACAACCTAATGCTGATTGTATCCATACAATACATGCACATCAATTAGCCGCACATTGTAGTGAAAGTACATTGCACAAACTCAACAGCCTGCCACACAGAATTCATTGCTATACAGATGGTTCATGCCAACATCCTAGCTCACCAGAGACCAGGTACGCTTCGTTTTCAGTAATAGTGGACCTTTGCCCGACCGATGCAGACAGACAGCATGAAGCAACACAGTGGCTAACTACTCAAGCTACACCACCAACATTGCTTCCACTCTTGCTTTCACGGCTGCCAGGTAATCAGGTTATCCATCGCGCAGAACTCTATGCAGTAGTTTGTGTCTCTGAGAATCTTCAGTCTTCCCAAATTTATACTGATTCAGCATATGTTATGACAGCATTTCGTACTTGTTTGAATGCCCAACACCCGCAACAGCTGGAAATGTTAGATGATGCAGACCTTCTTGTACGCCTTTGGCATGCATTGCAAAGAGGTGATCATCACATCATCAAAATTAAGGCCCATAAAAATCCAATGGAAGAGCGTGATTCTTTACTTAGGTACCAATTGCTTGGTAATCAACGTGCCAATGATTTGGCCATTTGGACCAACAAGCATTTGTTGCCAACACTGGTACAAGAATTTGACATGCACCATCGCTCTTTTCAGACTGACAAAGCAAGACTTCTTGAATTTTATCATTTGCAGATCAAACTGAATTTGGGACGAGCACGACTTGAAGCAGCAGGGTTGGAACACCTACAATCAAGGGTGGTCTCCTCAAACCAACGGAATTCTTCACTGGAAACACTGCAACAGTGGAAGATCGCACATGCCTGGACGCCGCCAGTTCCTACGATGGATCTGTCTTCTCATTCAGTTTGGGGGAAAACATTGACGTTGCGACTTTTACAATGGCTGGCACAATTTCGGTGGCCCTCAAATCAGAACGAACCGGACGAATTTGGGGTCACATGGTTGGAGCTGGCATGCAGTTTTTGGCAATTTGTGGGATGCTTTATCCCAGTGAAACGCAAGGATCAACGGTCGGTTTGGCGTGTGGTCCCTATAGACAATTACGAGCAGGCACAATTGCATCAAGTGAAGTTTTCTGAGCAGGCAAAAATGTTGAGCCAGTGGATTGACCAGGTGAGCGACTTGGTTGATACGCCAGTGGTACCGAAGCTTGAAAGGGGTCTCTGCCGAAGTCTTTACACGATCGGATCGTCTATCCAGTCTAGTGGAATACGCTTTCGGCCCGAATACCCTCACCAGGAACGGACGGTCAATGTTTTGAGAAATTTCTTTCAGCAGAACAGATCACAGGCCATGACGGCACTTCCTATCTTCGAACTACAGGCACAAGTAAACCTGACAGACATCCGTGGCGATTTGAGCAATTCTTGGGACATTCGTGCGAAGAATGTCCACTCTTACGCCAAAAAGGTCAGGGATTGGCGTAAGAGTCCACAACGAAAGTTGTGTTTTTGAAGTTTCACAGACGTGTGCCCTGCTAATACGGTGGGGATGAACCTCGGATCGCTCTCAGCTTCACTTCGGTCGGGCTGGGAGGACGTTTATCGGCAGGCGGTCAAATTATAGCGCCGTCGCACGACCACACATCTAGGGTGGTGAAACATTTTAACTTGGCCAGAGATCATGATTTGAACATGTGTTTGTTTCAATTTTGTTCCGACCATTTGTGTAAACTTGTTCCATCCATTTGCCGCACGAATCCAAGCAAGGAACCAACATTTATCCCGGATTGACATCCAAAGTTGCGTCTATCCCCATGCCCATAGGCATTGTAGATAACGATTGAAAAGACGATTAGAAAGAAGGTAGCAAAATCAAGTTTCTAGAGGAAAAACAACCACCAAGTGTTCAGGAATCTTTCCGGTATCCCTTTAGCATTGTGAGAAGCACAAATCGAGAAGTGTAGCAGAGAAGTTACATTGGCTGATGTGATTTCACAGATCATTTGAAAGCAGAAGTTGATCAAGGAAGCCAAGGCTTTGCTGGTGTCCTCAAAAGGTCGTTTGAAGACCAGCTGCAATTGTATGACGCAACTGGTTCATTACTGGAGGCCTTTCAATCGGACACTATGGATGCATTTTTGAATTGAATCGGTGCACTACCTGCAAGTGAACCGCCTCTGCAATTCTGAAGTGCATGAAAATCAATGGCGAGGATAGCAGTCCTCAAAGAGTGGCTTGTTTGAATGTGGTGCAGATGGTTGAACAGACTTCTACCTATCAAGGTGGAGTCCCATGGCTGGACTCATCCCCTACCACACCATGGCCAATGACTGCAAACCAGATGCAGTACATGAAAACTCAGAATTCTTTTTGGAGACAAAGTTTCTTCTTTGTGACGTTGTTTTTGCGGGTTTTTTTGCTGTTGAATTACGTGATGTACAAGCCCTTGGAAAATGAAGAGTTGGAACCTGAAATTTTGACTGCTTGGAAGGTGTTTTTCTTCTTGACATCCAGGCTTTTCTCCAAAAAAGATTTCCCTCCCCCTGTTATATTTTATTCTTATTTTGCATAGAAAATTAGGAAATTACAAATGGTGATCCATTTTGAATGCCTAAGTTTCATTACCGGTGGTTTTGCCAATCAGGCAGCTTGGAGCTTCCAAAACGCGATCAAGGCCACAAAGCAAGGCCCGGCAGCAGGTTGCAGGTTAACCTTAAGAAGCTTTTGCAAGGTGGGTTCCCGGCAAGTTATAAGCAGGGTTGTAACTCCATTCAGAATATTTATATATATATATATCGGGGTTGTACATGGTTATTAACAGTTTTAACCCCAGTTATGGATTTATATGGCAGGCCCTTACCCCCTTATAAATGGGGTTCTAACCCCTACAAGTAGGTTGAAATAGCCCCACTTAGCCAGTTATTTTCGGCCATTTATAGGAGTCCCATGTCACTCCACTTACTCGTACTGTGATTGAAGAAATCCGGCTAACCAGTCGATATGGAGAATATCCCATTATTTACAAGGGTTTTACACATCCCAGGGTTCTTCCATCCAACAGTATAACTGGGCTCGGGGCCAACCTTGTTTGGACCATTTTCCCGACACGAAAGTCATGGTCCCAGCAGTTCGGGGTAAACCAACGGTGGGGATGGGGGTGGTTCGCAACCAAGCAGAACTAGGTGGTGATTTCAAACATGTTTTCTAATTTTCACCCCGAAACATGGGGAAGATTTCCAATTTGACGAGCATTTTTTTCAAATGGGTGGATCAACCACCAACTAAGAGAATTATGAATGGCTTATGACTTCAAATATACGAACGAATCCCTATGTCACTGGGTAGTTGTTCATCTTCCCAATGGGCCGCCTTGCACTTAGAATTTTAGGGAGGAGGTCAAACTCCATGAAACAAGGATCCCGGAACCCGTAACCTGAAGCAATAGTTTTTTCAATCTAACATCATATCCCATAGGATCCTTGTATGGTCTATTTGCCTACATGAATGGTTGATTTTTCTGGTAAATGTAGTAGGTAAAAATGCCATACATGGATCCTATGGGTATTGCTTACATAATTTAATATTGCATAAACTCATCAACCAAGGCCAATTAGATTAGGGATTTTATGTACCTATCCCCGATGCTCTCTGCAATATCTACCTACACTTACCATGAATTTAAGCCATTCATGTAGGTAAATATTCTAATCCGATTCGGAGCATTGGGGCATTGTAAGGATTCTCACTACAAGGTGGGCGGCTACCAGTTACAAGTGGAGTTATGGGGGCCCCCTATAAATGGCCTAAAATAAATGGCTAAGTGGGGTTACAAGTTATTTGTAAGTTATAAGTTATAACCCTATACTTATAAGGGCCCCATTTCACCCCATTTACAACAGGTTCTTTGGGCCCACCTTGTGACTACCTGGAAAAACTTGTTGCTGTTAATTTCCATCAACTTTACCCCCAAAACCAGCCACAGTTTTCTGAAAAAATGCCGCTTTCATAGGTTTTTTCAAGTAAAGGGTTAAAATGAGCAAAGATTTCCCTTCCACCTTTTTGACCTTGAGGCAATGGGAGGATTGGACTGAGGCGGCGATTGCCTGGGAAGTGATGCGGTGTGTGTGTGTGTGTGTGAGTTTCGTGCTGGGGTAAAAAACTATGGCAGGTTTACTTGTAGATCTTTTAGTTTCGAATTTTCTTTAAAGAACCTTAAAAACAAATCGCTGGAAGGCGATTTTTCTTTGGGTAGTTTTTTGCCAAGATTTGTTCTTGTTCCCCCTGGAAATTTGACATTTCATTTAGATAGTATATACCACTTTGACTCCTTTTTTTCTCAACCTTTTCCAAGAAGTGTGCCATCTACACCCCTGAAGTTTAACAGGGTTCACAGGAAAACCAACCCCTGGACGAACTTGGAAACCATCACTTTCAGGTGAACCGGGTTAAACTTTGGGGGCGTATAGAGATACCCATCTCCATGCAATATCCTCCCTGAAACTAATAGTTCGCCCTGAAAATTGATGATTGGAAGCTGAATTTCTTTTTAGGATGGCCTTCCCCTAAGAATCCAGAGCCAAACCTAGAGTAGGATAAATGGTTTCAATCCCATCTCCAGAATCAGGAGTGTAGGGGCCCCTACAAGCTATAAGTAAGGGGCCCCATAACTCCATTTATAGGGGCAACAGGGCAACTTACCCCGAAATACCCATCTATTTTCAGCCTTTTGACATGGGTCCCCCCCCCATGTCATTCCATTTATAACGATCGGCTCGGGGCCCACATCACCACCAGGTTCGCCGTAGGACTCACGTTGTCCACGTGAACCTGGCGGCACTGGAGACACGCGAAGCGCTGCTACAGCGGAAGCTGCGTAGTTGGCTTCGGGTACGAGGCGTGGACCCATGGACGGGGTATCTGGGGAACCCTCGGGATTCAATAGGGAAGATTGGGGAACCTTAGAAAACCTTAGGGGAAGATTAGGGGAATCGCCCCCCCCCACTTTTTGAGAATCCTACTGTTGATGGTTAAAGGGGTCATTGAAGTAGCCATGTTTCAAGGATCAAACGATTGCAGATGTATAATGATTTTGAGGGATTTGCCCTAAATAGTGCATTGTTTGGGTTGGTTTTTGTAATGACCCCTGTACTGTTGATGGTTCAGAAATCCCAAACAACCGCCTGGGATGGTGCTAAACCTTGTAAATAATGGGATATTCTCTCCATATCAACTGGTTAGCAGGAAGGCAAAGGAGACCACGACTTTTGGCCTTTTCCATGGAAACCAACAAACCCTTATAATGAGTTTTTGCATCATCCAAGAGGTTCACCAGCATTGTTGGTCAAAATGGTGGCGTGCCGACCTTCAAAATGGTGGTAAAACACTCGTTTTTCTTGGAGACCTGGAGCAGCTGGAGATCTCCATCTTGACAAACGCCCAAGCTGGGAAAATCCCGGATTTTACTTGGGCCCGCTCCCAGCAGCTTGTCATTTGTGGGAGGAAACACAATGTTTTTGATGATTCCTGAATATTGAGATACGCTATTTGTTTGCAAACGCTTGGCAAACAGGTAGTCCAGCATGCCGGAACAGCCTCTTTGAGTTCATCTTGGTTGTTTTAAATGGAACCCATTACCAGGAGATATGGTACCCCTATAAACGGCCGAAAATAAATTGGTAACTGGGGTTATAACCCCTACTCCACTTAAATGTGGTTTTCCGCGGCCCAACCAAAACCTTTAGGAGGGGACCATGATGGACCTGAAGGACGTACCTAGCAAGCACCCCAAGTTTTTCCCAAAGCTCCTTGCGAAGGACGGCGACAATCTGATAGTCTGACGTGGGTTCGGAAGCCCTAAAGGGGGAAGATCAGTTGGAAGATTGTTGGGATCTTCGTCAAAGATGTGGGATTTTGTATGATGGCAAAAAGTGATGACCCAGTTATAAATTAATGGAGTTATTAGGCCCTACAAGTAGGGTTATAACACCAGTTACTTGTCCAAAGCGAGGTTCCCAAAATGCAATCAGCTGGGACAACTGGAATGGAGGGGTGACTTTGAATATGTTTTTTTCCAGGCCAGTTTTGAGGTCCCAGGATTCTTAGGGAAAGTCCTTACTCCCCTGAAGTTTCACAGCTCGCCCCTGAAAAATGGTGGTTGGAAGGCTACTTTCCTATTGGGAAGGTAACTTTTCAGGGGCTATGTTGAACTTCAGGTGGTATTTTGTTTCGGATTTTTGTGAGGTTGAAGTGACGTCATTGGAGAGTTGGCCAAGAGGGAGATCCTCATGTTTTTTGTTTCATACGCAAATGCCTGACGGGAGGGGAATATATACCATGAGCCTCCAAAATCATAAAAAATAATGGTTTTGGCATGTTTTGGCCGCCTAAAAACCAAGTTTTTTACCATAAAAACCTTTAACAACGTAGGTTTGGGGGCCCATGGTGCCCATGTTGCTTACATTTCCCTACACATGTGGCCATTCTTGACCGTTTATCATGTACCCTACCTGAATCAAACGAAAAACTTGCTGAAGACAGAGTCGCTGAATTGAACGCCCTCGGCGTGCTGAATCCAACGTTGTCAAGTGATTTTTGATGTCCAAGGGTAGGACATGCACCCCTTTGGCCACGACCAGCTGCGCCTACCTTGATGCCCTTGGACACGGTCTGTGTCGGCCAGTATGCTTTGCGTTTTGAGGAGCGGGAGCTGTCGTCGAGCGTGGGGTGGTCCACGAACGGATTTTTGTTTATTTAAAAAAAAAGCAATGGAATCTGTCAAAGAGGCAGCAGGCTGAAGCGGTTTGGGTGCAGATGGAACTGCCGCCACCTTTTGAGGCAGGGCACTACTATTGGCAGCCCCAGACCGATTGGGTTCAGTCCTCCAGACAACTTTTTCGCGTTGGAGGAGGTGCCGGGGACATATTCGGCGACCTCGTCCCTCAGGAGGACCGACGCCCTGTGGCGTTTTTCGTTGAATTCTTTCAAGCTGAATGTCTGTGGCCTTACCGATTTGAGCCGCATCCACAAAATGTCGTCATGTTGAACGGCCGGGGCGGAGCACCAAGAATGGATATGTAGATGGTTTTTTTTGTGGAAAAAAACCCAATGTGACAAATTGTTTGTTCCTTGTTCAACTGGGAGCAAGTTCATTCATTTGACACAGATATCCAAAAATACACACACAAAGCAACCTGTTGCTTTAATGTAGCCATCAACAGTAAAACTTCCGAATGATACGTTACCAATATTTTTTGAAGATCAAGGGAACAAATTGCAAGGTTTACTATATGTCCGTTTGTCCTAGTTTTAAACATCACCCGCTTGGTGCTGGATAAAGCTCCACCTGTTTTTGATTGCTTTTGTGATGCTTAAACAGAGGACATGACAAGACCCCTAGTTGTAACTGAGATTAATCATACTTAACCCCTCGGCAAAAAGGGCATTGTTCCAGGAAGTTGCATCCACCTCATCCAACAGTTGAGCCATGAAATAAAGAAACGACCCTACTTTCCATTGAATCCTGGTTGTTTTAAGAGGAATCCTGATACTGATTTATGAAACAATCCCCTTATAATAACTGGGTAGGATTTCATCCCTTATATGAGAAAACAACTGGTTATGTACCCTAAATGGTTGTTGTATTCCCTATATACCATTTTTTTATATAGATATATACCCAGTTATAAGTAATCCCCTGCCTTATTATGTATTCATATATATACCCTAAACAAACAACCAGTGTTCCGTTAAGGGCCGGTAACCAACCCCATTGACATCCACCACCAACTCTTCGAGGCCGCCTTGCACCTTTGGTCTTCAAGGGCTAAGGCAAGACGTCAGGGAAACCCAAGGGTGACCCAACAAGGTGGGCCCCCAAAAAACCCAGTTGTAAATGGGGTGAAATAATCCATATAGATGGCCTTATAGTTATTGGGAAACTGGGGCTTTCACACCTAGAAGTGGAGTTATGGGCCCCTACTTATAACTGGTAGGGTGCCGTCTTGTCTGGTAGCAAGCTAACCCCCTTGAAATCTAACATAGATACACTCCGGTAATCTAACATAGCTGGCTGGAAAATCCACCATTTGAAGATATATTCCTATTCAAGATGGGGATTTTCCATTGCTATGTTAGTTTACCAGAGGGTATAGGGGTGTTGTACCAGGGATCATTGAAGGGGACCCTTTTTGGAGGGAGCAAACTTTATGAAATGTGAAGATAAACTTTAGCTGCACCAGCGATCGAAAGTTTATTGAACATGTCGGAGCCAACCTCACCCAGACAGTGGAGGACTCGGACATTGTCAACGGCTTGTCTGTCGAGGAGCTAGAGCGTTTGGTACGATCAGGATTCGAAGGTGATAGAGGTTTACGGCCGTCGCCGTTGATCCTCATGTCGATTGATCGGACAATCATGCCTTTGACTGCAGAACGTTGGAAAGAGCGTATGGTGGTGGTCCACGTGTACGGCGTGTTTATGCTATTCGCAGTTTTTAAAAGCTTTTGAACCCGATTTTCTGCAGGTGTTGTATCAGGGATCATTGAATGGGACCCTTTTTGGAGGGAGCAAACTTTATGCAAAGATATCCCAAATGCTCCATGCATGGAATATTTACCTATACATTTAGCATAATTTACCATGGAATTTTGAGATTTACACCCTGGAAAATTAACATGGAACCCAAAGTCATGGAGGTGGATGGAAGATGATTTTCTTTCTAAATGGGTGATTTGTAGGTGAACCATGTAAATCTTCAGGGGTGTAACTCCACTTATAGGAAATAACCATGGCCTTCCCTTTTTAGAAGGCCATTTATAGGGGTTGTAACCAGAATCATGTTTCTTTTAAGACTCGAGAATCCTTGGGATGTCGCTCCGGGTATCAAAATTACCTGAGTAATGAAAAAAATCTGGTTGTTTGTTGGGTATATATGGGCTTATACTACCTAGTTATGTGAGGATTATAATAAACCATTATAAATTATAAGGATCCCTATTCAACAACCAGTTTTGACAAGCTTGGTGTTACAAAGAAGGGGTTGCAGACTCAAGCATGGTTCCAGTGGATTCAAGGTGAAACAATGAAGGACAAGACACAATGCGAAAGCATTTGCAAACCTGATTACCACGAGCAAAAGGTGAACTCTGCTTTCAGAACTTACATTTTTGAAATTTGATCATGTATTCACATATATCAATAATACTGAAATATGGTTTGGTTGTTAGCCTTGCTTTCCAGTTTTTAACCTTATTTTCGCCTCCAAAATTTGGATGTTCTTGTTTTTTGTCAGGAAATATAAGTGAATTTGTTTTATTGAGCATCTGGCTATGGAACATCTTAGGGATGAATTTTTCCAATGACGCCATGGTGTTGTCTTGATTTGTGCCATTCTTCTGATTGGTTTCTCAAGGTTTGAGCGCTGCCCTGAACGTCGCGCAAGACTTGCGCAAGGGTGGCTTGTTTGGAATTGGGTTTCCCGTACAGTTTTTCCGAGGATAGACAAGAAACCCACCAACAAAAAACCCACCAAGTAACTCCACTTGTAGGGGTTATAACCCCAGTTACCTGTTTATAAGGCCATTTACGGGGGTGAGACCGGGTTATAACTCCATTTACAACTAGCGGAGGCCCCCCTTGTAATGTTTGACACCCATGGGCCATCAAATACAACTGAATTCATGTCGTCCAAGAAGAAATGTCTTTGAATTTTGGGAGTGGTGTTTAGGTGGTAAAGTAATGGGCCCCCAAACTGTTGTAAGTGGATTTATCCATAGTTACACCCACTTGCAGCTGGGGTTGAGTAGGGTTTACTGGTATTATATCTCATTGAGAACTAGGGGGACAGTATTCTGTTTTGGTGGTTTGCTTGGGAAGGGAACTTGTTTGGTAAGTTTATTTGGTTAGCGGTTAGCGGTTCTGTTGGGGATTTTTGTTCAAGTCTTGTGTTACCGACATCACGGGGGGCAACTGTCATGATAGAGTTGTATTGTTAGCAGCAAATGTAATCATGGCTATTTTTGATCGAGGACGTCGCCCAAAAAATGTTACTTCACAAGGCAATGAACCGTGGAGAGGTTGGAAACCATGTCATTCAATGGAAATCTACACTCCCCAAGTTTAACATGGCACCTAAAAATGATGGTTTCCAAGAAAGGAATCTTCTATTCTTTTTGGTGCCATTTTCAGGTGAGCCATGTTAAACTTTGGGAAATGTAAGGAGGCACCCACAGATCCCACCCCCCATGCCACAAGAATGTGGACATCCTACCCTTTCTTGTGTTGATGACTTGAAATCGCCGTCAACTGCAACTTGCTGGCCCTAAAAGCTTTGACTTGGTAGAAACGGCAGCTTTCATGAAACCTTATCTTTGGTTTGTTGTGCTGGTGATTTTTTGCGGATTCGATCCCATGGTAAATCTCCATCAAACCACCACCATTTGGGATAATATTGGAACTTATTCCAAGCATAGTATGCAAATCCAAGTTATTTGGGGACTTGCAACCAACCTACAAGGGTTGATGACATGTTCAATCAGGGTTAGAAGTTGCTGTTTTATTGTATGTTTTGTATTTTTGTATTGACATGCATACATGTTGGGCTGGTTACTTAGATATATAATTTTATAAGTAGTTACACATATTAAAAAACGTAGAAAACCCTATGAACACCCAGAAGAATCTGCCTTTTTAATCGCCAAAATCGCAGGTCTCAGAATGGCTGAAATTCAGCAGGCAAACTTTGGGAAACTGGAAAGTGGAACAGGTTGATTCCAGTGGTCAGTTCAAGTACCCATTGTGGGGGATCAAACAATGCAAAGTGGGATATTCCATACATAGATCCAAAGGGTAAATAGCTTGTAGCCTAGCTTGCTAACTAGTTACTAACTTCCGTGGACACCCTCGAAGTGCCTTGTTTAATAGTGGGATGTTGGGATGTTTGACCACTCTAAGTGGTGCAAATTGGAGGGATTTTGGGAACCCATTCGCTCCAGATAAACGGATGGTTACGGAGCGGTGAACGTCCTTGGTCCTGGAAGTCCAAATGGCCACCATCTTTTTGAAAAGCTGGGGGTTGCGAGTCCTATCATTTTTCAAGTATACGGGTTTGTCATCACCCTTTAAAGGAACCTGCACCATTTTTCAAAAAAATGGGTGCAAAGACTATACCTGTGGGGACTTGGGTTTTCCTACTCCAAGAAATTGGGAATCATTCAAATAACGCTAACTTCGAATAGCTCGTTCCGTTGGCCCTTGAATTCCCATAAAACACTACTTGGAGCCAATCATTGAGTTGGAGTTATTTCTTCCTCCAACAATCATGGTTCAGCGGAGAATGGGATGTCTCCAAGGGTTGTTTCGTTTCCTGTACAATGATTTGGCCATTTTCCACTGAAGCATGATTATGGGAGGACGCGTTTTTAAGATTATTTGTGTACCTGCATTTTGGGTATCTGAAGCTTTTGGTGAAGGAGTGGTACGGTTGATGGAAGAAATCCTGCACCACCTGGGATGGTTAAAACCCTTTAAATAATGGGATATGCATCATCCTTGGTGGTGCAGGATTTTGTCCATCAACAGTATTTAAGAGATGTTCCTTTCAGAGGTCCCTTACTCTGGTGAATCTCAATTTAAGAGGCTGCAGACAAGCCAACAAAGACCTTTTTTGGATGTTTTTGAGATCAAAAATTCCAGGTTCCTTTCATTGATTTGTTTTACCCAGCAGTCAGCGAAAAGCATCGAAAAATCCCAAGGGTCGAAAAAAGGGTAGGGTAGGATGCTGATCCCTTCTATTGAAACACTTACCTGCTGAATGGTGGGACTCTACGCATTTTTTGGAATGGGAATCCCTACTAAATATAAACAGGCACGAAAAGTTCGAACTTTTTTCCAGGATCAACCTAGTCTGTCATTGGTGAGCGTTGAATCTGAGAGGGCAACAAGACCTACATCTTTGGCTAGACGAAGGTTGAAAGCTGCCAGGCTTGCAGTTCGTGACGATCACCTTTTTGATCTGGCACTGAGAAAGTTGCGCGAGATCATTTTGTTTTGCCCGGAGGATTCCGGAGCCGGACGGACTATGTTGGACTCTGCCGGGAGGTTAGTTCCCCAGGACGAAATACTGCAAACCTTGAGAGATTGCCTTGTGGGAAACATGCGGCTACTTACCACAGGTTTGCCAGGTGGATCAGCTTTTGATGGCCAAACTGTGTGTTGTTGGTGCCTTCGTTGTGTCGATGATCGATGAAGCCCGTCACCCATGGATTCCAGTGGCGAATAAAGATTCCCGGTCGCATAAAAATGTCAGCCGTCATCCTGGTGGTCACGAGCCAGCATCCTGGATGGGGTAGATCCAATGTGTAGGTTTCCAAGTTTGTTCCATGGGACTCCTTTTTATGGTGGAGCCTTTCAACATTCTTGAATGAATGGCAAGTGTAACCTTGGCAAACTAGCCTTTTGTAACCTAAGGGCAACCCTAGCTATAACAACAAAAACGCAAGTTGCAGAGTGTTTTTTGTTATACCCCCAAAGTTGAAACCCTTCAGTTTCTTAACATTTCATAGGGAACTCTCCCGGGAACTTGGGATCTTTAAAACTAGCAACACCTCTGAAAAAAAATGGTACTTAGGTCCACGATCCGGCTTCCTTTTGGGGAAAATGGCCGATGTTCAGGGGTCCCATCTCACTGTTTGTTTTAGGGAGGTTGCTAGCAAAATGGGGAAAATACATCCCCGAAGTTTAACAGCTCGCCCCATGAAAATGTTGCTTGGAACACAAGCCTTTCCTTTTGGATACATTTTCAGGGCCGAACTGTTACAACTTCCAGGAAGTGATGGGTTTTCTGCCAAATTTTTCGGATATTTCCGTGGGCACAAACCTCCAATCACTCCCGACGACCCCTGCCGTCACCACAAAACAGGTCTCCAAGGTTTTACAACTTCGTTCTTTGCCCAGAACCTCAGGATGGTACCGAAGGGAAAACGTAACGTACAAGATTAAACAGAGGTCAAGTTTTGGGTGGTACTGTTGATGGTTCAGAAATCCGGCTAACCAGTTCATATACCATCACAAGGTTTTTTACATCCAGGTGGTGTAGTATTTCTTCCATCAACAGTATGTTCCGGGAATGGATTTGTTAGAGGGATATATAGATTTTTGTTGACAAACGTTGGTCCCAAACAAGACTCTTATTTTTGCGGTGTGGGTCTTTGATGTCTAAAGTTCAACCGAAAATTAGCGTTTGGGACCAACCAATCATTTGGGTGGTGGTTTCAAATAGTTTTTACTTCCACCCCGAAACATGGGGAAGATTTCCAATTTGACTCATATTTTTCAACTGGGCTGAAACCACCAACTAGTTTACGACTCCTTTCAATTCCCTCTGGTATACGGATCCATGGATGATTGATTTTATTGATACTTTTTAAATGTGCCTTAAGAATCCTGACCCTCTATGGAAACAATAGACCCTCAAAGCAAGCGGTTTTGACAGTCCATGACGTACCACTCAGTCCCATCCATAGATTTGGTATATCATTCCAAACCTCAAACCTCAAATGCCCCACTTGTTTGTTCATATTTTTTGGTGTTTGGGGATGTGGATGTTCAGGATGTCCTTTTAGGGGCTGGGATTGGCTGTACATCCACCTGTTTTTTTTGTGATGTTTTACACGGGGAACATGAACCTTGCAAACCCTGATTTCTTCTTGAGGTTTTTGTCATTGACTTCCAGCCAAAGAGATGTTCCATTTGGAGTGAAATCTCAGTTCTTCTTTCTCGCGGGCGGTAGTGTCCACCAAAGTTTCAGACAACATTGGCCCCCTACCAGTTATAAGTAGGGGCCCATAACTCCACTTCTCACTTTCAGGGGTGAAAGCCCCCCAGTTTCCCAATAATTGTAAGGCCATAAGGGTTATTTCACTCCATTTATAACTGGGTTTTTGGGCCCACCTTGCAGGAATCCAGTCTTTTTTCCTCAATGATGGCGCAGGACTTCCAAGTTATACAATCTTTCTTGAACAAAACACGTGCAACTCACCAAAACTAGGTGCTGGCAACTCAAATATGTTTAAATGTTCCTCCCTATTTGGGGAAATGCTCCAAGTTAACTATTTTTCAAAGGGGTGGTTCAACCACCAACTAGAAAAGGTTGATCTTTTTGTATGGAAAAACGCACACAAAAACAAACATTGACCTCAGAATCATGGGAATTGTTTCGATTTGGAGGACCTGCAAGGGTTACACAAATCTGCGGGTTGAAAAAAAACAGGTTCAACACACAAACCCCTCTTTTTTTGGGAAGGTCAGGATTTTTTTTCCACAACCAACCAGTAACGCTAGTGTGGAGCTCCATCAGAATTTAAGTGCATGATGATGCTTCCTGCCAAAAAGAATTGTCTTAACATCTCTGCCAAGGTGGGTTTGGAGAACTACAGTGCAAGCTGATTGCCAAAAGGACATCAAAAAGATTTAATGAACTGAAGCGGTGTGTCAAAACCTTGGTTGGCTGTTAATAAGTAATGGAAGACTATGACTATACCGAGTTTTTTGGGAATTATTTCAGAACCCATTGTAAGGATCCTTTTTGGTTTCTATTAATTAAGTGGTATGCTGGAGTGTCACAGGGACATCAAAAGATTATATGCTGAAACATTGTGTCAAAAGGACAATGGGCTGGTTGACTTTGTTGATGTGAGCGCACGCATTGAAAAAAGGTGTTGAGTATCCCTACACAAGTATCCCTGAGCAGGTTCAAACAGCACCCGTTGTATTGTGAAATCAGGACGCCGCGGTCCTGGCATCAAGATTGTAGATATACAAACCTTGGTTTTCACATCCAAAATCCAACCTCTCCCCTTCTTCAAAGAAAACAAGTGGCACCATTTTTTTTGCTGGTGGACTCCTACCATAGGTTCATCATAGAAATTCCGAGAAATGATTCACTTCCATATCTTCCCTCTAAGTTTAGGATAGACAAAATATAGGCAAATGCCAGGAATGTTTCCATGTTTTGTTCACATGACAATGAAACGGTTATTACATCAGAATTTCCGAGTTTTCGATCTATTCTATATTCCAATTGTTGGTTTGGTTTTGGACCTTTGATTTACAAACAACAACATGTGTACAAAAGCAGTTTTCAGCCTTAACAACTTACTTTGATGTCGTACATATAGTCCGAATGGGTGAAGTGAGTTGTACCCCCTTGCAACTGGAGGAATGAAAAAAAGATCATGAGGTGCTCCCAGATTGATGGACAGAATAACGCCAAGCACTTGGCATTGCTAAATGTTAAGACCATTAAACAAATAGTGTGTTATAAACCCTCACTAAAACAATATCTGTTAAAGCAAAACCATTCCATAAATAGGTTTTTGACTGCCAGGGTATTTATGATACACCATAAATGTCAACTGCTTCACCAGATTTTTTCCATCAAACATATCTACATGTCATTTTTTTCTAGTTGGATCAGAAGCACCCTTTTTGGAAGACTTGGATTTTGTTTAGTTGTTGTTTTTTTACGGATTCGATCCCATGAAAAATTCATCACCATTGAATATACCATTTAGGGGGAATATGTTCGGAACTTGTTCCAGGCATCATGGGTGTTTCCCAAAATAGGGGGAAAACCCCCAAATTGGGATGGCAAAATTAATGGAAAACCCCTATGGCCAAATGGGATGATGTGGGGGGAAATCCCACTATTTTCGGAAACCAGCATATGCAAAGCAAATCCAAGAAGATAATGGGAATTTAAGGTACCTCCCCCAAAGCTACCCCCCCAAGAAATAAGGGAAAATGGTGGGCAATAACCTGTTAATAAGGCCTTATGTATTAGGGAGGGTACCATCTGGGGGAGGTACCTTAAATTCCCACAAGAAGACGATGCCTCACCCTGAACTAACCAAATCCTCTCTAAAATGCAGTCAGGAATATATACCCTCCTTGAAACTTAATAGCAAATCGCCCCATATGCAAGCAAATCCAAAAAGACCAGCCTTTATTTCTTTCACATCGGATTTTTCCGAAGGATCAACAGTCCTTTTTAGCGGCACACCTCGAGAGTTCGCAACGCTGTGTTCGAGTGCTAGAGGTGGGTGGTGGTATAGGGTGCTGGGTTGGGCTAAACCTCCTTAGGATCCATGGGACTGGCATATTTACTTGGATGTGCTTAAGGTGATTGATGTTTGACTTTCTACCATCACTGACGGTAAGTCACTGTTAAACCATCAATTTGGGAGAATATGTTTCACTTTTTCCAAGTATCTTAAGCAAATCGAAGTTTACCTACATGAATGGTTGATCTGCATGGGATCAATGTAGGTTAATATACCAGTCTCATGGATCCTATGGGTTATGGCTTAAGTTGTTTCTCAGTAGGACTGCCCTAGAAGTCCAGAGGAAAGAAGTGTCTTTGGGATGATCCATGTAAAGTTCCTTTTTGGACCATACCAACCAATTAGTGATGTTGATTATGTCAGAAATCATGAAATCCTGCAAAGCGCTCAATAGGTAGTTGAGTTTATCTCGTGATTTACGATGGTTCTTAGGTTGTTGTTTTTTGGCCATTTCTTCCATCAATGAAGAGTTGTTGCTCATTTCCCTTTCTAGGTGTCGCTTTGAACGCTTACCCTCCCGAAGTTTTACATAGCCCCTGAAAAATGATGCTTGGAAGACAAGCCTTTCCTTTTGGGATGGTATAGGTCTATTTTCGGGGCCGAACTGTTCATATTGTATCCTGGCCCCTGATTTTTGGGGGAATAATGATTCCCAAAATTGACTCATCTTTGAGAAATGAAGGTACGACACGGCTGCTCGAAAGATGGACATACTTTTTTGCAGATGCACCATGTGGCCACATTCAGCAACCATATAAATCAACCAGATTTAAAAAATTGTTAATCAACAGAAGTTTTATTATCCTAGTGGTTCGTCAAAATATCAATCAACTGTTAAGTATACCCTCCAGGGAACTAACATATCCCCCGAAAATGGCATTTTGAAGATGATTTTCCTTTTCCCAAGGTGGGATATGTTAGTTCCCTGGAGGGTAACAGTACAACAGATAATATTTGTTGCAGATAATTGGTTGATTTAGTTGTGTTTTGGTGGAATGTTGGGAGGTTTCTCTCCAAATTCGTGACCAAAAAGCTCAGCTCAAAAATGGGGTTGCCGATTTTAATCATATTATCCTTGGAGTTGTTTAAGGTGATTCTTTAACTTCGTACCAGTGTAAATCACTATCGAACCACCATTTGGGAGAATATGACTTCTTTTTCAAACATCTTATGCAAATCTAAGTATCTTAAGACGTCCTTGCGCATCCATCGACATAGAAGATCGTGGAACTCTGCCGACAACATGAAGACGAACCCCCTGAAAATCTTGGAAGAAATTTCTATTTGAATAGGCTCCCGGATTTTCCCGACCCTTCAATCATCTTCAGCCAACACCATACTGAGAAATCTTAGAGTTGAACACGTATATCATCATACATTTCCATCATTTGTTGGATCCTCTTGGTAGATATGCTGTGAATCACCAGGTCTTGGGAGCAAGTGCAGGGCAGCAACACCTGCCACTGCCTTTCAAACCAGGCTTCTTGACTCTGTTTGTTTCGTCTAGCAAACACACAGGGTGTGCTACTGCTTGACTGTGCACCAGTGCACATGCCACGGCCGGTCATGCAGGCAGCCAAGAAGTCAAATATTTAGCTGATCTACGTACCAGCGTCCACGACACGCATGCTCCAGCCCTTGGATCTTTGTGCCT
The DNA here is from genome assembly GCA_000507305.1 of Breviolum minutum Mf 1.05b.01. Lineage (NCBI taxonomy): Eukaryota > Dinophyceae > Suessiales > Symbiodiniaceae > Breviolum > Breviolum minutum. The sequence continues at coordinate 96,714 of DF239796.1, forward strand.
TTGGCAACTTCAAGGCCTATTTGAAGAGGAAGCACCAGGAAATCCCACTCAGAATATGGCTTGGTCGACCCGCTTGCGTGGGTGTGGCGTTGCTTTCATCTTTGGTACACGTTTGTAGCAAAATTTGTGATGTTTTTCATTACTGTTATATATGATATACCTGGATCTTCCATATATGTAACATTTCTAGATATGGGCAGGAATGTTACATATATGGAAGATCCAGTTCTATCATATATATATATATACATAGGGTGAAACTCCCAACTCTTCCAGAAACGACTTTCCGAAACCCTTCGATATTGCCAGCAACTTCGCTGGCTGAAACATCACCATGAGCCTGACACGTTGCCCGAACGCTCGCTGCGCCAGTCGTGGACCAGAGGATTAGAGGTGCGAAGCGATACGGCGCGATACGAGGGAAAGTTCAGATCCAGCTTGCTAACCCCCCTGAAATTAAACATAGCCCCTGAAAAACCCCAGGAAAAGGAGATTCCTAGTGGAAACCACCATTTTTGGAGGCTATGTTAGTTTTAGGGAGGGTAGATACTCAAGATAGCCATGTTTGAAAGGAGATACATTTTCCAAACATTTCCAAACCATCATTTTTTGGTTTCTATGTTAGTTCCCAGGAGTGTATATCAGATTTTTGCTATGTCCAAGACATAGAAGATTCCACGATTTCTTGCAGTGTATCAAACTTATAGTGTAGTGTATTCCTACTGTTGACGGTTCAAAAATCCGGCTCACCAGCTGGGATGTATATAAATCCTTGTAAATAATGTGGGATAAACTACCAAGTTCAACTGGTACAGGATTTCTGAACCATCAACAGTATGTCAGGGTTTGCTATATGTACCCGTTTTGCAAAGACCATCAGCGACTTAGAGGCTTTAAAGATCTTAAAGTGATGGATTCGCCATCCTGTTTTTTTGTGATGTTTAAAGGGAACATATAGCAACGCCTGCATGTTAGTTTGCAGGAATGCAGCATTGATGATTGTGAGACACCATTTTTTCACCTAACAAGGCTGGCTAACTCTTGTTCACATGGTTACTGCTGATGGGTGGGGGGTTAGCGGCCTAGAGGGGAGGGCAAGAGCGATCAGATTGGTATGCATTATTGAGGATCTTGACTGAAAACTTGGGAGTAGCAAAGGACATCTACTTTGACATACTACAACAAAGCTAGACGTTTAAACAGTTGGTAGGTAATTGCTCAAACAGCTAAATTCCAATGTTGGGAAGTATCTTTGTTTCATCAATCAACCACATCGAAAGCATGCGAATTAGGTGGTTTGATTTGAATGTGATTATTTTTTGGCCTATTTTAACTCTACTGCTGGGTGATCAAAAAAGTATGTTTCCAATGCCCTTTAGCAGGTGTCATTGATGAGAGCTTTCTACCGTGCATGGGCGTTGGGCAACGCAGCGATCAGTTCACCTCGGTTGGTTGGTTTATATACATCTAGGGGATTCAAAAAATCCCAGTTATCCCTTTGTCACCCCTATATAGTTGGTTGGTTGAACAGTATACATAGTTGGTTGGTTGGTTTAATATAGGGTTATCTAGGAATTATACTAAACCATTGTAAGGATCCCTCAAAGGACTCAATGGAATGTCACAAGAAATGTTTTTGATCACTGCTGAAACGGTGGTGTGAAATGCAGACATCTGCTTTTCCGTGCTTTCCCTAATTTTCCTCGGGAATAGATCATTTGACTTGCAGGTGTGTTTTGTTTGAATTTAGATTGGCAAAGAAAATGCCAGCTCCTTGCGGCTCCTTGGTAGGGAATGACTGCACTGAGAATGAGGCCTGCTTATACGTGGATCTTCTAGACATGATGAAATTTCTCCCTTTTGGTAGGTTTTTTGGCGAAAAGGCCAAAAAAATATACACTTGGAAGTAGGTTTAGATGTAAATTCCCAGCACTGTCTGAATCTCTACCTCTATTTTCCACCTCAATTTCCCAGTTGTCAATTAATTAAGTCTTCCATGTTCCAGCCATAGTTTCCCGCCTTGTATGTTGTCTTTGAGAAGTTTAATCTATGGGTCCTGCATTTTTGTTTACGATGTCACGACTCGTGACTTGCGGAGACCCAGCCATCAACGAATAAACATGTACATAAACAAATTCTTGGTTGGGTGGGTTATAAGAAATGAATCTTTGCCCTATGGCCTATGATATTAAATTATAGGGGATCATGTCATAGGATCCTTTGTTTTGAAAACCAAATTTCATGGTTCATGGTCACTTGGTGCTTTGTTAATGGCCAGTCAACCTAACCCCCCCTAACATAACCCCCCTCTCCAGAAATAGCCGGCCTTATTACGGGCTTATTAACCAGGTGGATTCCGACTCCCCCAAACCAAGGTCATTGAAATCCAAAACGGAGAAGGGCGTGGCGATGCTCACGGTGGCCGGGCTGTTGTTGTGAAGAGCTCCAAAACAACATGTTTTGTTAGGATCCATGAATGACGTATATATTATGTAGTTACATGGATAGTGGATTTTTTTTACGGTAAAGGTCCAGGTGAAATTCAAAACCACAAATGGATCCTATTGGAATGAGATTTGGTTGAGTTTCGGGCGTGTATCATTTCCACAGATACTCTCCTGGTAACTAACAAGCCCCTCTCAGGGCAAAGGTGGGTGGTGGGATATTCAAAGATATTGGTGATTGTTGGAGGGTAAATCGAAAAAAAACTCCAACATACCCCTCAAACATGCCCCAAACCCTCAACCACCTGTTGAAGGAAATCCTTTCATGTATTTGTATTTCGGGGTTACCTGGGGTATGTTCCAGTGGTCTGGAATAGAATTTTCTTGGACTTGACTTTGTTTAAGGTGATTCTTTACTTTGTACCAGGGTAAATAACCATGAAACCACCATTTGGGAGAATATCTTTTACTTTTTCCAAGCATCAAATCCAAGTAAAGTAATCCAAACAACAAGTTCACCCAATAACATCAAAGATCTCGCCAGGTGATGGCAAGTCTTATCAAAGCTCTCAACGACTCAGGTGGTTATCACTGCAGACCGGAAAACGACCGTGGTTCTTCGTTTTCAGTGGTTCGTTTCCTTGGGTTATTTAATTGTTGATTGTTTTTGCAGATTCTACCATGACAAATATCATGAATCATCACAATTTTTCACCACCACTGGGGAAGATATTTTTGTTTGAACTTTTTCCAAGCATCATATGCAAGCAAATCCAAGTGTTCATCGGTTTCGTTTCAAACATGGGCGTTGTAAGTTTCACACCCTGAAACTTGAATGAAACATTCAAACAAAGACGAAGACTTCAAACAGATGTGTTTGTTTGATGATTTGAGCTGGATGAAAACTTACCACCAGCATGGGGTTGAAGATGACATCCCTCTTCAAACAGGGATTACTTTGATGGGTGAAAACACCCCCCGAAACTTGACATGGAACCTGAAAATAAGTCCCTGGAGAAGGAAAGGCCATTTGGAAACCATTATATTCAGGTTCCATGTTAAATTTCGGGGGTGTAGTGGAAGATAAAAATTTGGCTTCTAGAACCCCCCTGCATGATGTCATCCTCCACCCCGAGAACTACCACTGGAATCCTGGGAAAATTGGCAAACTTGGCAACTGACATTGGTGCTTGGAATTTCCACTTGTAGCAAGAAATATATGGGGGGGTTGGCTGTCCAAAATAGTACCCAGATGCTCCATGTATGGTGTATTTAAATTTATTTCCCTACATTTGGTTGATTTCTAGTGTTCAATATGGTAAACGTCGGCAAATATACCGTACATGGATTCTATGGGATAGGGAAACTCGCTTGAGTTGGACCAATCTATAGAACAACCCTGGGGTGAAATTCTACATTTTATGCATCTATTCTGTCGGGGTTGGTCCTCCAACTTATGGGGTTTATGTCAGAGTTTAAACCCCACATCTATTCGTTCCTAGGTGGTGGCAACTAAAAATATTTTTATGTTCACCTCTACCTGAGGAAATGATCCAATTTGACGAATATTTTTCAGATGGGTTGAAACCACCACCTAGGTTCATGCTGGAGTATTGAAGCCTAAGATTCCATCGAAAGATTGTAATTTCATCCTGAAGATCCATCCTTCAAAAGTGCTTCTAGGAAAACAACTGACTAACGTTACAGATTTGTTCAGGAAAATGCTGATTATATGTTTTCCGTGGGTGTAAAAAAGGGTCAGGTAGTCGTTAGGTGTTTTTAATGTTTCATGATTTCCTGGAATACAGCAACCTTTGCATCAATCTTGAGTTCAAACAAGATAGGAACAGATATGTGACAATGGTCACTTGCCTATATCATCACCTTGGAATCACTGTTTGCAGTTTGTGATTAATGTCACTTTTACGGGGGTTATAAACATCACGCTCAAAAGAACTTCAAATGATGGGTTTTCTCCACCTCTTTTTTGTGATGTTTTTAATTACTGAGGACATGAATCTTTCAAACCCTGTGGAAATCACTATCGAGAAACGGAATTAGGTTGGGATGAAGGCTAAAAATAGGCACTCTGGCCATTTTTAGCCACCAGCCAATGAGTTTTAAGTTACACCAACTGTTTCTTAAGAAAATTCATCATTGCGTTAACCACCATTTTCCCACCATATTTTTTTGATTATGACACAAACATGCAATACAACACCATTAAGAAGAACGATTGGATTTTTCTACCACCATCAAACTTAGAGTCAAGAGAAAAGGGGAAGAATAGAAACACGCCAAAAAACAACAGCACCCTAAAAACTTCATATGGGCCATCCAGTGTCAAGTTGCCACATCTTTGAGGCCCTGTCTTCGGGATGTCATTAGCATGGTTTTCAGGTGTTTCCATAGTTTCGGGGACTGGGATTCCAACAAGCAATTTTTTCCAAGCAAAAAAAAAAACAACGGCCTTTTTCAGGATTTTTTTCATATCCCTCTTAACCATCACAAGGACACGTAGATTGTCATCATTTGAAGCCCCTAAAAGTGATGTTAAAACTCCCGAGAAATAGGGACATTCATCGCAAACCCAAAATGCTTCCCGTGCAGGACTTAAAGCTGCATGGAATCAATGGGTCTTTCAGGTTTGGTGTTTTTTGGGAGAATTGCTGGCTGGTGACGAAGGTTGGCGGAGGGGTGTAAAAATCAATGTTCCAGTTTGAAGGTGACCCATATAAGAAAAACTTCTGTTTCACCATTTCCATGCATCCTGACACCTTTAACCCATGATTTCATGGAGCCAATCCTGTTTGTTGCCACGTTTTTATGCCAGGAAGTATTGGACCTGGCCTGCCTTAAAAACATAGCTTTGGCCGGATCTTAAGGGTTGTTGTTGGTGAACAAACCACGAAAAATGAGGCCCGCTTTTTCTTGGGGGGAACATGGCATTGAGATCATAGCTTCCTCAAGTGAGCAGTGAAAAAAATTGATTATTTGCTGTATGTAGGGGATTATACTTATATAGGGATTGTAATAAGCCAGTCTAAGGATCCCTATTAAACAACCAGTAGAATGGAAGGTAAGAGGTTTTTTGTGTGGCTGAAGTGGATGTTGAAACAAATCACCGGAAGTGCCATGATGATATCTCAACCTGCAAGCCAAGAAGCGAGTCAGCCCCCTACCTTTGTTAAACTCGGCTGTGCAAATGTTGATGAGCAAATGACTAATGCATGATCCCTTTTCTCTACTAAACGACCAGCAAAGGGGGTCGCAACAACCGGAAGAAGAACTTGAACCACTTATACGTCTTATACACATTCCCTGCAACGCTTCCAGTGGGTACTTAAAACACCAACCGGTAATTTGTGTGGTTTCCGGCCAACAAACGTTAAAACGTTTGGAGGGTTTGCAGCTTTGGCTCAAAACGTGGAACCTGGGAACGTTCGGCGCTCGGGTTTTTGCGCCACCTTTTTTGGAGGCACCCCACCGGCATTTGGGGTGATTTTTGTCGTTGTCAGGGTTTGAGAGGTTTAGACATGGGTGTTTCCAAAAATAGGGGGACCCCAAAATGGACGATTTATAATGGAAATCCTTATTAAAATGGATGATTTGGGGGTACCACCATTTTCGGATACACCCACATGTTTTTGATTGTTTTTGACCCCCCCCCCAAGATTCGACTCTAAATTTTCTGAGTCAGTAGTGGCAGTAGAGATCTGACTCTTTTCGGCAAGGAGGAATAATCATACACACACCCAAGATGAACAGATGGATCCAGAAAATGATGGTTTTTTTTTCAAGAAGTGTCCCTTTTTAAGGGTTCATCTTTTGGTTCCATATTCAACTTCAGGGATGTAAGACATCACCAATTGAAGGGCTGAAGATGATGGATTCATCCACCTGTTTTTGTGATGATTTTGCGATGGGGGATGTTGCTGTCATGGGAGTGAGGTATGTAATTCTTGCTGAAGGAATTTGACAAGGGTTTGGGATGCTTGAAGCAACCTTATTCTGGTGAAATGAGTGACTGGGTGGTTGTTTCAAACATGTTTTAAGTGTTCAGCCCTACCTGGACAAATGGTCATTAAACTTTCCTAGTGATGTGTAAGGGGTACATTCCTGAATTAACAGAAAACGAGAAATCTTATTAGGTCAAAGTCTTAGGGTTTTTTTTAGCCACCTCTTTGTGGTGTGTATTAATTTCATAGCAGAATATGGGTGCGCCTACCATGTATATTCTATTGGGGGTTATCAAAACCTTGTCGCCGTGGGTAGATAATATATTCATTTGTATGAAGGGAACCCTATCAACCTGCACTATCCAATGTTTCAGTGTTTAGGCAAGGCCCAATATATATTATATATATATATATTTGTACATACATATACAGAGATTTACATCTTTTACGTGCTGTGTGGGTAAATCATAATATTTTTGCCAACCTGAAACAATGCAGCAATGTGGGGACGATGTCCTTCTCCGACATGACTAGGAAAGCCATGGGAAAGAAGAAGACGGAGCCTGAGGTTAAGGATTTGCTGGGAGCATTGTATGCGAGCAATGAAAAAACCTTCGTTGTTTAGGGTATATAGGGGATTATGCTACCCAGCTATGTGGGGATTACAATAAGCCAAATTGTAAGGATCCCTATTAACCAACCAGTATAATGTGGTTTTGTTGACCATGGTTAGTACACCCCAAAAGAACTAACAAAGTCATATGCTATATAAAGCCCCTGAAACTGAGGGTCGGGTCGGAAAACTACAAGAAACTGATGTACCCTCCAGTAAACTAACATGGCAATGGAAAATCACCATTTTCAATAGGGAATACCTCTTCAACAGGTCCGTTTTCCATTGCCATGTTAGTTTACCAGAAAATATCTCATTTTCTCTGGAATTTTGGAACGGCCCATGTTCAAGACCTATGTTATGGGCAGTGCAAGTACCAATAATCAAGTTTAGGGGGGGAATGAGATGGGCATAACCCCACAGCATTTATGGATGACTGGTATTTCATTCGATGGGCTAGCCGTAGGACCTTCAAGTAAGGTTTATATGGTAAGCCCACTAACCAAGCAGTTTACAATGAAACGTGCGATACTTTTGTGCATATTGTTTTTCACATTTTTCATATCAGAGGTTTGTTTTTGTTCCTTCTCCTATTTTTTCGGGGGGTGGTAAATTTGGCCATGATTACACCCGTGGAAACTTGACATAGGTACCATGAAGAAGGCCATATGTAAAAGGATCCCATCATTTGTAGGGTATGACGAGCTTCACAGCTGCTGACCAGCCATGGCTGGGCCGAGTTTTTAACCAGCAGAAGGTTGGACCATGGTCCTATCAACTCTATAGTTGGTGGCTCATGATAGTTAGTAACTAGTTATAAGGTGGGTTATGACTTGGGTTGTCCTCCCCCCTCCCAGGATTACAGTGGCAAATGAAAGTTTTTTTTCCGGATCCCCGAGCCTTAAAGATATGATAATTCTTGTGGTGACTGTTATGGGATAGGGGGACAAACCAAGTTATAACTTTTCAATTGACCCTTGCAACTTGGTGTACATTCGTCCCCTAAATAGGGTGAAATAATCCAACATACCTAGGGGGTGGTTTCAAATATTTTGATATGTTTTGTATGTTCACCCCGACTTCCCTGGGGGAAATGATCCAATTTGACGAGCATATAATTTTCAAATGGGTGGTAAAAAACCACCAACTAGATACATCATTGTCCATCATCATCAACTTTACCGGTGATAGAGAAACCTCCCCTTGGTGAAAATGAAGGAATCCATCCCACCCACCGATCCATGGTGATGGTATATTTTTGTTCCTTAGATGTCGAGTTGTTTTCGTTTGGTAGATTAGCAGATGAAATATATCATCACCCTTAAATGCTCCATGTATGGAACATGTACCATACATTTACTATAAATTTAAGCCATTCATGGAGCTACTGGCAGCTACTGGGTGGTGGTTTCTTTTTTTTGTTTTCACTCTTATTTGGGGCAGATTCTCAAATTCACTAATATTTTTCAATGGGTTGAAACCACCACCTGGAGGTAGATATTGCACTGCATGGAGTTGTTGGGTCATAAATGGATGGTCGCGAAAATGTTCATCTTTATGAACCAGAACAGAACCTTTTCTAGGTGGCGGTTTCGAATAGTTTTTATTTTCACAACTATTTGGGGAAGATTCCCATTTTGACTAATATTTTTCAAAGGGGTTGAAACCACCAACTAGTTTTGTTGGAGTGGATTCGTTGTGATGTGGGTCACGACAGGTGTTGCATCCTTGCTTTCCGGATATTTCATGTGCCCATCTGGTAGGTCAGGAGTTGACATGCATATTCTCATCGTTTAGGGTAAGATATCGCACCTCTACTTCGGGTGGTTTGCTTCCGCAGCCATGGGCAACGATTGTTGCGGCGTGGGGCATGAACAAGACCGGGAGTCCAATGGAAGTTTCATTGAGAGAAAGCGCAGCAATGGGCAATGATTGTTGCGGCGCGGCTCGTGAGTCCAATGAGGTAGGGCAACGAATTTCCACAATTCCAAAGTGCTGTGGCATGGCTGTCACGGAGAGCCACGCTGTGATTTCTGGGTGGAGTTGCAAACATGGGTAATGAGTGTTCCGATGTTCCGGCTGCAGCACGGCTTCCGATGAGGTGAGCTACCAGATGCATTTGCAAATTGCTGGCCTGCCTTCTGTTGGTGATGCAGATCGCATGTCAATGGATGACTACCAAACTCTGGCACATTTACTTGGCTTAAGCCAAGCAAGAGCAGGGGTTGGGAGAAGTAATGGCCGTTGCTGGTGTGGAGACCGGAAGTTCAGGAACAAGTGACGGATCCCCAGCGGCAACTGCTGTCTTATATATTTTGATCAGATGGAATGTTTACCTACATTGGCTTAAATTCCGTGGGCCAATGTAGCTTGGCATTGGAAAACAAAGGAATCCATCCCAAGACCCACGGATCCATGGAAAAATGGCAATTTTTTTTGTTTGATTCGTGTTTTTTCTTGTGGGAAGTTCGTAGTTAGAATAGAAATCATACATGGATCGTATAGGAGATGTATTAAACAGAACCTTTTGTTGGAGTGGATGTTACGATTTGTACCCCACACACCCACCATTCACCGATGATGGGAATCCTGCTCCATTTTTGGCTCAACATTTCGGGAACATCCAGGTTGGTGAAAGATGAAAGATGATGAGTTATTAATTGATCTGGATGTGATACAGAGAGTCAGACAGAGAGAGAGAGAGAGAGATATTGTTTTTCACATCTTTCCACAAGATATGTGTGTATATATCTAGCTGGTGCTTGGAAAGGAGCGATCTGGAGCTTGGGGAATCTAAAATCCCTTCATAATAGGAAGCTAACCAGGTTTCTAAGCATATTTTAGATTAATCAATTGGCTAGGAGACGGAAATATTGGAATCCTTCCAGGAGTACCCCTCCTGATTCAGCTTGCAAAAAATGATACTGTTGATTGTTGATGGAAGAAATTCGGCTAACCACCTGTTATGTATTTTATGTAAATTACATGTAAATATCTATATAGATTCTATTTAACCCATGAAAGAATCTGACATCATATTTCCATGTCAAACAAATGCATGTTTTTTCAGCAACAGTTGTTCAATCGGCAAGCCATGATTCCACGTCATGATTTCTACGAATTTTGTTGGTGGAAGGAGGTGCCAAAGAAGGAGGAGACCAACCACAAGGAGGAGGAGGAAGATGAACCTTTGGTAAAGGACACTGCTGCGCAAAATCCGCAAAACATGCCAAAATTACTTGAGGTCTCAAGGATAAATTGTTGAGCGATTGTTGAGTGTGAACCAGTTGGTGGTTCTACATAATGAACCAACTACATTTGGAAATGTAGGAGCCCAACCCCCCCAATCCAAAGCTATTTCGAGGAAATAAGGCCTTCTCATGGGGTTCTCCCTTCATAAGGCCCTATTTGCCGAGGGGGTACCCTTCAATTCCCATGAAGTAAAGTTACCGGGACCCAAAAGAAAAGGAAAGTAATCTTCGAACCATCCATTTTCAGGGGCCTTGTTGAATTTTGCGATAGTTTGTAGGGGTATTATGTCGTTGAACATTTACCCTGGTATGAAGCTTCACTTTTCTATAGATAGGTTTTATTTTGTTTATTTCAATGGGTTATGTATTCACCCTATTTCTAGTAGTGGTGGTTTCAAAGATGTTTTGGAACTTACACACACTGGGGGAAATGATTCCCAATTTGATTTTCTGATGGTTGTTTGCCATTGTTCTTAATTTTAACCAACAACCAGATAATTATACGAAGTTTGTTGATAGAGTTATTCACTGAGGGAGATTTACAGGTTATTCACCCCAGTTATGTATTGCATAAGCCACCAACAACTAGAATTTATGAGCATCCACCAGCTTCCAAAAATCATGGATTTTTTCTCGGGATATCCCCCCTATCCCCTCCCAAGCCTTTGCATTAAAATAGCAAGCTTTATTATTCAGGATCAGCCGGTGGTTGAAAATAATCCCGAGGATCATTTCCGGAATGTTTGTTGCCATTTGGGGGGGTGGGTGCCTTAGATTTTCATGATAGTTGATTCGAAGTTGCTGGGGTTAAAAATTCCGCAAAAATCTTTGAAACAAAACCACCTAGCTTCTTCAAACTCCCATGAAAATCCCTTACCAATCCCTTAATATTCCCTCAAGAATCCCTCTGGAGGAAAAGACAAACCTGAAAAGTTCCCATATCAAATCTTAGGTATTCCCTTAGAGCCTTAGGACCTACCTTTTGCGACCCCCAAAAAGACGTCAGGAGAAAACCTCCTTCCTTCCCCTTCTCCCTTTGAGGAGTTGAAAGCCTTAGATGATAAATACCTGGCCATCGAGAAGGAATACGAGAAAGCCGTGCAGGTCGGGGGGTGTTGGGGTTGGATGGCTGTGGTAACGGCCGGGGAAAGACCGTGGTGGTTAAAGCGTGGCGAGTTCGGGCGAGAATAGAGATAGGGCAGTGGGAGTCGCAAAGTAGCAAGTAGAAGGTTAAGACTAAAGCATAGCGCCCAACCAATGGAATCTTCTTTTGGGGCAAAAGACCATTGAAAAAAATAGCCTGGGGACAGGTATATGACAGGTATGACAACTTTGTTTCAACTCAATGTTTAACTCTCGATGTGTTGCTTGTTGATGATTCTTGTCTGACTTAACATCATATATCATGCGCTGCTATTTGCTAAAAAGGCCATTTCTGGCATACTGTTGGTGGAAGAAATCCTGCACCACCTCGCTTGCATGAAGCCCTGTAAATGATGGGACATTTAGGATATCAACTGGTCGAGGATTTGGTCCATCAACAGTATGTTCCAACACGTATCTATTTCCAACCCATGGAAGAAGCAAATTCTAGTAGACTGCATTTGGTGATTGTTTCAACCCCTTTTGGTGTTGAATTTCGGTCAGTGGTTTCAAAGATACTACTTTTGACCCTCATCCTTGGGGAAATGATAGGATGTGGCGGGCATTTTTCAACCTACATGGCGATTCAACGATAATTTGATTATGATGATGATGACACTGGTGATGATGATTTGATGATCATGATGATCCTTATGATATCACGTGCATCACATCACCTTCAATGTTGGTTTCCCAGGAGCTTCAGAAACAATTCACAGAGAAGCAACAGCCTTTCCTGGATGCCAGGAGTGAGTGGCTGTAATCGGATGAAGGGATACAGGCTATACAGGCTATGTTTTTTTAAAGCTACCCTGTGATATTGGATGAGCGATTTGGAGCGATGGATGATGTATGTTCTTTTTCAATGAGGAGCATTTTTGAACCCCAGAATCTTCAAAAACACAGGGTACTAGTAGTTAGTGAAAGATCATTGGACAAGGTCATGAAGCAAAGTCATTAGACGGTTGCAATTGCAAGTTGTAGTAAATGAGTGATATTCATGGATATATTCACGGACATGTTTACCCAATGCAGTCTTGAGAAAGGGTAACATTTGAAGCGTTCCAGCTTGAAATGAATTCAGGAGTATTCCTTTGAGCAGTGACCAAAACGTTTTGAGATCTCATGATTCTTACACCCCAGAAAATTAAGATGTCCCTGAAAATAGGCCTTTTGACCCAAAAGGAAGGATCATCCTCCAACTGCCTTCATTTTCTGGGGTAAACTCACTGTTAGTTTCAAGGAGGGTATACTATCTTCATATTTATATATATTTAGTGTAGTATATATAATATTTGCATACTCTCATTCAAATCTTATTCTACACATACCTGGAACCCAAAATGACCAGGGTAATTCTGGTGTAGATTGGATCTTTTCAGGACGAAAGTGCTCTCCAACTTGGAAGCTGCCAGCGAAGAGGTGGGGGAAAGGTCCGTTGGCTCCGTTGGAGTACATATAGAGGTCCTAGGTGTACCCACCTATAGAACCCAATTGAGCTACGAAAAAAACCAGGCCTTACTTTCCATTATACTGGTTGGTTTTTAGGGATCCTTTTATTGGCTTATTAAAATCCCCATATATTGGGTTGTATAATCCCCAATACAACCTAAACAACAAGGGTGTTTCTCTTTTTTGGGGGCGCGGTTGGGTTGACCTTCCATTTTATGGGTCAAATCTTCCAAAATATGGGTCATTTGGGTTCGAGGTATGCATGAATGGGTTTGATGGTAGATCAATTAGTAGGTAAACCGGTATACCTATTACCATGGATCCTATAGGTGTGAAAAATATTCCAAGTTGCCAATTTTGGTGTTCAAATGGTTTGCTCGGATTTATTTTGTTGGTGATTTTTTACGTTGTACCTTTTTGTACCATGGGATTCATCACCATTTGATGGATAACATGTTTCCTTTTTCCACGCATCAAACAAGCAAATCCAAGTTTTTGAGGACCCAAATAGACATCAAATAGACAGCCCCTGCTATAAAACAGGTTCAAACTCACCCCTGGATTGGAGGGTGTTTACTGTTGATTCTGCGGTGAAACAGTCAAGTGTTATCCCCCTGTTAGTAGGGTATAAAACCCTACATGTCTTACCAGCACCTGTGAGTAGGCAGATATACTAGATGTAAACCACCTTGGAGGGTGGTGGTAAAGGCACGGGGGTGGGGGGGCAATAAAAACGTAATTTTTGTGTTCAAATGTTCAACCCCTTGGTGGTTTTACATTCGGCCAAAATCCCTCAAACATATTCCCAGAAAAAAAGTATATATGTTTCAACTTTTCATGCCAGGGTGGTGTTCGCAGGTGAGAATATGTTCGAATCATTCAAATACCTCCCCTATTTGGCCAAGAAACTCCATAATATTATATGTATTCGGTGTATATATATATATACAGAATATATATGTATATATGTATATGTACATATTTATGCACTTGTCATGCGTGCCTAGCTCAATCTTTCTCCAAGAAAGCAAGCATCCCATAAGATGCATGATGTATAGTATCTTCACTTACTATCCATGCTCCCATGAAAATCCAACTATCAGTGGATCGGCATACATCATGTCCCAGTCATGACAGCCCCCAGTTATATAGAGATTATAATAAGTGAGACCATCCCAAAAGGAAACTTTCACAAATTTCATCTTCCAACCATTCCAACCATCCATTTTCAGGTACGAAACTGACGTTAGTTTCAGGAAGATAAACGGCCCGGACGGCCAACCGAGGCGAAAGACAAAGGTACTCCCGGCCTCGTGGGCTTTTGGAAGCAGGTGACCCGGCAGGGGTGGTTTTCGGGGTGGAAACTTTCAGGAGGTCCGGTCGGACCGGGTCCGAGCTGTTGATGGTTCAAACCGGTTGAGTGAATGGTAGTTGATCCCACTATTTACAGGGATTTTACACATACCATGTGGTGCAGGATTTTTTTCATCAACAGGAGTCATGAAAAAATAAAACGTTTTACTACATTCCATTGAATTCTGGTTGTTAAATCAGAATCCTTATCATGGTTTATTGCAATCTCCACGCAATTAGGATGATATCATGGATGACGCAGAGGAGGATGCGAAAGAGGTGAAAAAGTCCGGTGCCAAACATCGTCGCGAGTTCTACACTTCATGTCGGTCTCGATTCATGACGAACATTGCCCGAGCCAACGTGACAACACCAGCTGGCAAGGCATTTCAGCGGTTCATGGAATTTTGGAACCTACTTGAAGGCACTCCGATGTTTTCAAGTAGGCAGAGCTCTGAGTACGACGAAACGGTGCTCAAACATCTGGCTCTGATTGGCGAGGAGAACATTGGGTGTGCCATACATTTGGCCACGGCATGCTTGAAGTCCACGGAACGACTGCAGTTTGTCAAGCTGCTGGTTGATGTGGCAGTCGAGCTAGACTCAAGGGCTGGGCGCCTATCATATGCACGAGCGACAGAGCTTCTTGGAAACGTTTTACTACATTCCATTGAATTCTGGTTGTTAGATAGGGATCCTTATCATGGTGTTATGATAATCTCCACACAATTGGGTAGTATAATCACCTATATACCCTAAATAACAAGGGTTGTTTCATTGCTCAGATATGTGGTTTCTATATTCAGTCTAAGGTAATACCAACAGACCCCTAGAACATACCGCAAATACCAAAAGTCCACATATGACAGGATTCTCAGACCATAAACAGGTGGGATCAAGGGTCCCGGGTATGTTCCAGGGGCATGCTGGAATTTTCGAAAGATTCAGGGTTTGCCTGGTTCAGAGTTCATGTCCCTTTTTCTCTTGTTCCGGAAAGGGTGAGGTTGCTATACATCACCCTTTAGTGGGGTCTTAAAATGATGATAAACCACCTGCTACATATGGTTTGATACGTTGAAACATGGTGTTGTTATATGTTTCATTCATTTTTGTTCCAGATCTATGCTTTCGAAAAATCACAACGTGACGTAAATCCCTCACCTCAACGACGGCAAGCATTCTACCGGTATACTTGGATTTGTTTAGTTGGTGATGTTTTGCGGATTGTACCATGGGATTCATCACCATTGTTCACTACCATTTGGTTATATAATATGTTATCACTATGTTTGGAACTTTCTCCAAGCATCGAACGTGCAAATCCAAGACCACTTTTTATCACCAAAACCACAAGCAGTCATCCATCTGAAAAAATTTGTCCAATTTGAGAGGCCATGAAGAACTTGCCTGCACTGGAAGATCACATAGAGGACCCCAGTTGTCGTTTTCCTTATCCGACATACGAGATTGGCCCCGGATCCGGTTAGAAATGAAGTTAGAATCCCTAGGGTTTTAACCCCAGTTGCCCATTTTATAAGGCGATTTATAGGGGTTACAACCCCATTCATAACTGGTAGGGGCCGATCTTGTAGCGATGGAGAGGTTTTTTGGGGCGGTTTGACTTATGGTAAAAGGCCCCCCCAAAACAAAGAAGTATCGAAGTGCAGGGTGGAAAATGGAAAGCATGATTCTTGGATTTATTTAAGGTGATTGTTTACTTTCTACCAAGGTAAACCATCATTGGGGGAATATGTTTTTACTTGTTCCAAGCATCTTAAGCAAATCTAAGATACCCTTGAGATTGGGGAGATTGATAATATTGACCTACAGTGTGAAGGAATATTCCACTTGGAGGATCATCCCATGACATGTAAGCGGTTAATAACCATGGTTAGGAACCGTCCCCTAAGTAGGGTTGCTCCCCTTCCAAATGGCCTAAATGGCTCGTAAATTGGTGGTTTCTATGTGGTTTCTAGCCCCCTACTGACTGGGATGTTCCTCCACGCAGGGACTCCCAAAAGTTTGACCCCCATTCACATATACTACTTGCATACCACTGCCATACAAATCCCTTGAAATATGGGAATGATATGGGTCCCGCTTATGGGAAAGGGGGTCCGACTATTGGGGGCTTGTGCAGAAATCCCTAACATTGATACCATAAACATCAACGATCCATGGATCGGTATACCTATACCAGTCCGTGCTCTGACATTGGTACCCTATTTGTTTGTGTGAAAAAATGAAAAATTCTCAAGTAATATTAAAATGATGATTCATTTCCGTTGTAGACTATTAAGATGAATCCTAATCTAGTGATTGTATACTACGTTCCCCTTTAAAAAACTAAAGGCCATGCATCATGCAACTTCAGGGTGGCCCGCAAAGTCGAAGTCGGCTATTTTTTTTGGAACGACCTTTCCGAAAAGACCATTGCTTTAGGGGTTCACAATCAACAATTCTAGGGGGCCTATTCTTGCAATGGTCTTTGAGTTACAGGGGTGATGTTCTTACTTTTGTTTTCACAAAGATCCTTGGGGTTGAGATGATCCAATCTACCCTTTCCCGTCAAGGGTAGCATTACATTACCCACTAACAGTGAAACGTTCACTAAAACCCCATGTGTTGGGTTTACCCCCCAGGATGCAATCGTCACCACCGGGGGATGACATTCCATTTACTATAGTAGCAATTGTAAACCTAAACCTTCACTTTGTACTATAGAATCCCGGGTGTTTGGGGAATGATCCAGTCCGTCTGGTTCAGTAGGAACTGATGGAAAACAAAAAAAATGGTCAAGTAAAAACATCATCAAAATGCCTGGTGAGGAGTGGGACGAGCCAGTTCTGGACTATTGTCATCCAGCCTCAGAAGATCCCCCAAATGATTCAAAAAATGACTTACCCTCCCTAGAACTAACAGCTTGCCCCTGAAAATAGTCCGAATCCCAAAAGGAAATTTTTGTCTTCCAACTTCATCCATTTTCAGGTGCGAAACATGTTAGTTTCAGGGGAGGAAAACAAAAATCAGTGCTTTGGGATGGCTAATTTTGTTTCTGCTGCCAATTCAAATGGGCCATGTTTTCATGACACATGTTTCTCTCAGGTTTTTGTGTGGGCCCACCGGCAAGAATCGTTCACTGACCTGCTTTTGCTGGGAACTAACATATCTTACGGTTAACTCAGCTGGTCGCACACTGGTCGCACCTTCAAACCCTGCCATGGGTCAAGGTTGAAAGACGACTTAGCCTCTACCTTCTGGAGTGGATCATGCTTAGTTTCCCACAGTAATGGCATAACTAGGTGGCGGTTTATGTTCATCCCTATTGGGGGAAGATTCCCATTTTGACGATCATATTTTTCAGATGGGTGGTTCAACCACCAACTAGCAGGTATCCAACAACTGAGGTTTTTTAACGGATTTTTTTCTGGGGTCAAATTCATCTCCTTTACAAGGATTTCCACGTAGATTACCCTTGGCCAGATGAATGGATCCAAAGTGAGCGTCCTTCAAAAATGGGGCCAAAAAAACGGTTCTTTAGGAGATTTTAGCGGGGATTAATACTACCTAGTTATATGGGGATTATAACAAGCCATGATAGGGATTCCCTGTTAAACAACCAGGATTCAATGGAAAATAAGGCCGGGTTTTCTTCATGGATCCAAGTATGGTTTTGTTTCTTTCGCTTTTGAGAGGACCATGAAGCATGAGCACATGTGTGGAGATACTGTATTGCTTTTGATCATGATTATACAGTATATTTAGTTACGTTTACATGCATCTAACCAACCAAACAGATGCCCACAACTGAAAAAATAACATCCGATGTTTGTTTCTTGTCCCCCGAAACTGTTGGTTTATGGAATGCGATTGTTTTGTTGTTGATGTTTTTGGGGAAATTCCCAGCTTTGGCAAGTTACTGCCTATGCCAACGTAGGAAATCCAAAACAAACACTCCGAGAAGATGATTTTCAGTCGTGAAGTGCATATCTCACTGGGCACTGTGCACCTTGAAAAACTCAGCCAGGCTCACAGTCCCTGACTTGGAGCACCACCAAACATTGAAATTTGCCCGGGACAACCTTGTGCAGTGGGCAAAGCAAATGGTGCAGGAGCAGACGAAGCAGAATCCATCACAGGATGATTTGAAGCAGATGATCTACAAGCTTCAGCAGGCGGCCTCACATTGACATTAAGATCCCAGAACTTGGATTTGTTTCGTGGGTGCTTTTACAGATTCTATATCATCAATCACTATGTTTCACCAGCATTTGTGGAATTTTGTTTGAAACTTTTTCCAGGCATCGAAGAGTCGCAAAATCTAAGAGACAGAATCTCACCTCCAGGAGTCTCATAGTGATTCCTTTGAGCGGTACCGAGCTGACCCTGGTTATTTGCTGTATATAAGGGATAATACCCAGTCATATAGGGATAAAAAATAAGCCATTATTAGGATAACCAGGATTCAATGAAATGCCATAAGATCATAACGGTTTTGAATGTTAGCCCTGGCTCATTTGTTCGGACCACAGTTGTTGAATTTTTCGACTCCAAGATCCTTAGAGGGGTTTCATAATTCCCAATTTGACTTTAACAATGGATGGTTTGAAAACACCACCACTACTGACCTCAGTGAATTGCATAAAAACCACCTTTTTCATCAGAGAGGCCTCTCCACTTGGGTCATTGGTTGGTGGTCATCATGTTTCACGTTAAGTGAGCAATGAAACAAACCCTGGTTGTTTATTTCATGGAAAGTGGCCGTGGGCTCAAGTTGCCGTCTTCCTGAACCAACGGAGCCGAGGTAAAGACATTACCAAGTCCTGGTTGGATGACACGGACCGACCGTCGCCGTTCAAACGGTGGAACGGGGTGGTGGTGGTGAGCGTTGCCGTTTTGGGGTTTGTCACAACCCAAACAGTGTAGAAACGATATGAAAACTGCACACTTCAAAAAAAGTTGCTGTCCAGTGCTTTGAAAGGTTGCAGATTCTACCCATGGATAGTAGTCTTGCCGTCATCAAGGATAGAAATGGAAGATCTAATTAATGGAACATGGCAAATCGAAGGAATGGGGTAACTGCCCTTTCTCCCATGATCATGGAAGTGCAAATTTACCCTGATATTGGAGGGACCCATTTTCCGTTTCCATGATTGTGGGAGGAAGACGAGTAACCCGAAGAGTACCGCTGAAAGAATCGGTCCCTTAAATTGTCGATTGTAAGCCGCCCTCCTAAATTTCGACTCTCAAGGGGGTATGTAATGAGTCATTTTTTGAGTCGATGCCTGGGACCCCACTGGAAGAACCTGTAGGATCCATAGAGCTTCCTAAATTGGATGATGGCTTGATCTTTATGGAATCTTGACGTAGGTAAATATACAATCCTCTGGGAGGGTGAAAATCTACAGTGCTTTCTGAGTTACCTGGAACAATAGATCACTAGGTGTTGGTTTCAGATATTTTGTATTTTCACCCCTACTTGGGGAAATGATCCAATTTGACTAATATTTTTCAGATGGTTGAAACCACCAACCAGATCACCACCGTGATACAACGCATGTTTTTTGGGTTCCGGAAGAAGTGGCAGGCAGCATTCATCACCCAAAAATGGCAATCTTATCCCACTGACAGGGGCCTTGACTTTACCCATGTTGAATCAAACCATGTAAATCCATGGTAACATAGCATGATCTATCCCTAACATTGCCTTGTTTGGGTTGGTAAGCTGACCCCTGATATACCAGGTCTGCAACTAACGGTTGGACCCTTAAAATGACGGTGTCCAAGTCCGGTCTTTGAGTAATGTTAGCTTGGCAAGGAGAACCCGCCCAAGCCAAGAAAGACCCCCCCTTAAAACATGCTGACATCTTGGATTTGTTTTGTTGGTGACTTTTTTACTTTGTACCATGGTAAATCACCATCAAACCACCATTTGGGAGAAAATGTTTGGAACTTTCTCCAAGAACCTTATGCAAATCCAAGTGAATAATGCGAACATAGTTTTGACATGTTTTGACGATTCATTTTTTCGAAATGATACTGTATGGGGAAGATCGTCTTCCAGAATCTTTTCTCTGCAACAGTTCCAAACGTTTTTTTGGATGTGAAAAAAAACACTGCCGTCATAGACATGGTTATGGGTTTACCCGACCATTTCCCATATGAAAACTTGTAATCCTCAAAAACCCTGTTTATGTGCAGCTAAGATTTCAAACCCATACCCTGGTTGCAGTGTTTTTGCCCCATCCCAGCGTCATCCGCGTCATCCAACCCCAAGCCTGCGAGGATTTGGCCAAAGGTTTTAAACTTAGCTTTCACTTTGTGGAAAATCCTTACTTCACCAACACAGAGATTACCAAGGTAGGTTGGTTTTTCTTTGGATGGGGTTTGGTAGCGAGTTAAGGGGCTGCAAGGTGGGCCTAGCCTAAAGTCACCATGCAGTTATAATAGTAGGGTTATAACTAAGCCCTATAAGTATAGTGAAATTTCACCCCAGTGAAAGCCATTTATTTTGGGCCATTTGTAGGGGTTACAACTCCATTTATAACTTGTTGGAATGGGCCCACCTTGTACCTAGGCCTGGGTTTTGATCTTAGCACATCTTAGATGTCAAGATAAATCTTGGGAGGAAGGATTTTTTTGGTCGAGTTTATGGTTTGAACCTCAAAGTTGTGGATTTTTGTGGTATTTTGTTTTTGGCGGCTGCCAGAAAGGAGTGGGAGAAAGGAGTGGGATTTCTTAGGTTCTTATCCCATAAGATCCATGCATGGTATATTTACCTACATTTGGTTGAGTTTGATGGTCAATGTAGGTAGATATACCATACATGGGATCCTATTGGTACAGGAACTGGTTTCTTGAAAGACTACATCACCCCTAGTTGGAGAAGATGATTTTCAAGTTGGCGAATATTTTTCAGACTGGGTAACGAGTGCCCGTACTCACCAACTAGGTTTGACTGATTTCCAAATCGGGTTATAAATCACACTTACAAAGAGGTGATCTAAAGTCATGAAACTCTAAGGTTGCCCTCCCAATGCCAGTCCCTCACGAAGGCAGAGCGAAGACACTGATGGATCCACAGGTGTGAAAAAGTCTCCTCTTTCTCTCTCTTTCATGCCCTTTGACTTACGGCCCACCTATCTATCTATGTATCAAGCTATCTATCTATCTATCTATTTTTATCTATTTGCTTATCTATCTAATCTCTATCTATCTGTCTGTCTGTCTGTCTATCTATCTATCTTTCTTTCTTTCTATCTATCTATTTCATCAAGTTATCTATCTGACTTGGACGTGCGCCTCGGGCAACACTTTTTCGGCATGTGATCTTCCAAATATGGTTCTAAAATGGTGTGTTTCAATATTTTGAAGCGGAAATGTGCTACGCGCCATAACTAAGTGCACTTTTTCGGCATCTACCAAAAGTGGTCCGAAAATGGTGTGTTTTAGGTGTGTTTTGTACATTTTGACATGGACACATGCTTCGCATACAACGGAATGCAACTTTCAATTTCTCATCTGGCGAGATGGCTCGGTGCCCACCGCGAGCAACTGGTTGTTTTTTGGCCTTCTCTTTTTTCAAAGCAACCTTCGGGAAGGACCATGCGCGATCCTTCTTGCAAGATGGTTTGGAAAATCTGGGCTTTCCTCTTTGTGAGTGAATAAAATCGATCCGCTATATTTTGCTTGAATTGCCACACTGTGGCTTTGCATGGGACAAAACTGTTAGCAGCTAGCCTTTGAGCGGGGGGCGGGGTGGGCGGACCAACGAATCGGAAAAGAGATTTTACACAAGACTTTCAACTTGGAAGGTTGTAAACGTCGGAAGGCTTTGCACAAGATTTATCGGCAGAACATGGAAGGTTTTACACTAGATTTTGCGCATGGAAGATTTTCAACTGCACAAGATTTTGCCGCCATTGCATGTCAGTGCATTTTTTCCGTGCAGTGTGTGAAAGTTTTGCTTCTCGACTTTCTTAATTAACATTTCGTACACCTGACGCACTGCGGGTGGAGCACAAGCGTGTAAAGAGGTAGGAATTGAAGAAGAGAGACAATCCAAAGATCTGACATGTTACAGGAAGTGTCCGGCATCGAGGGCCGCCTTGTCAGCCCTGTCCTCACAGGAGGCGAGTGTTTGGGTTCTGGGGTTTGCATGGCACATGCCATACTTTGGCAGGTTTTGGGCAGCCTTCAACAAAGCCCAACCCATCGGTGCCATCTGGGTTGGGCAAGCACGAGTGAAAGTGACCAGCTCGTCGGAGTCACCAGTGCCCGGTCAGAAGACTCCGAACCCAACGGAGATATGGACAGTTCAACAAGCAAAATGGAGGTCCGGGAAACCACGAGCAAACGACCAGTGCGGTCAGAAGACTCCGAACCCGGTCAAAGCCGCGTCATCAGTCCGCGTCATCAGTCCGCGTCGGAAGAACACCTCCTTCTTGCTAAGAACCCATTTGCAAATGGAGGTCCGGGAAACCCATAACTGGCATTTCGGCAGATCATCAATGCAGCTTTGTGCATTGAAGGTTCGGAGGAACACAGCGCCGTCCTGCTGTGCCAAACGGTTGATGGGTGTTTGCCACCTTTGCGCTTTGAAGCCATTCAGATCTTGATCACCCGGCTCCTCTGTATGCTTGCATCCTTGGAGCTGGTGCGCCTCAACGCTCGGGCAGGGGCACTGCCCACCTTTTCGAGGCACCGCTCGTGGTCCCCCGTTTGTCGCAAAACTTGCCTTGGCGATGTCGCCGGGCAAGTGTATTTCAATCATTTGTACCTATCAATATTTGCGTCGGCGTTGGCACCTAGCAAGTGTGAGTTCAAGTATCCGAACACAGATAGCTCGCACCAGGCAGTGCACGACTGGGCCGGCCCCAATGGCTGCAAGGGTATGGTGCTCCACCTCTTGCTGGACGCCATACCCTTTTGGTAGAAGCAAGGTTTCGTCGAGGTGGAAAACAATTTGACAGGATTGTTTTGGGCGCGTTGGCGCGTTGAAGCCAAGTACCACATTGCTAGGGAGTGGGGTCCACCCTCAGAGTCATTGCTTGATCTTAGGAAAGTTTGTGATTAAGGAACACCTTTCAAAAAATCTAAAACGTCAGATGCAGAATTAGCTGGCCTGGTCTTTCATGGAGCAACTTCACAGCCGGGGGCTTCACATTACCAAATTCAGTTGTTGTCCCAACTTCAAAGCCGGAGGAGGACGTTGCGAAGGTCCCTGCCGAACATCCCAAGCTTCGCGTCTGGTTCGGCAAGGGCACCGCGAACACCAGAACGGCGCGTGTTTTTTTTGGCGGAACTTTCTTTTTTTCGATTTTGGTTTGAAAATGTGTGTCACGCCACAGCCGCATTCATTTTTTTGACCATAATTTCCCAAAGTAGCACTAACCCCCTTCATGATTTCAACATTTTGACTTGTAAACTTGCGTCGCGCCGCAGCCGCATTCCATTTTTTTGACCATAATTTCCCAAAGTAGCACTAACCCCCTTCATGATTTCAACATTTTGACTTGTAAACTTGCGTCGCGCCGCAGCCGCATCCATTTTTTTGACCAGAATTTCCCAAAGTAGCCGTAACCCCCTTCATGATTTCAACATTTTGACTTGTAAACTTGCGTCGCGCCACAGCCGCGTCCTTTTTTTTTGGACATCAGAACTTCCCAAAGCCATCTCCTCATATTGTCGGAAGTTTGACTTCCTTCGATCAGGGGATGATGGTGGTTAATACCCCCTCAATAACTATGGTTATTTCAAAATTTCTTGGGTGAAACGTGGCATTGGGGGTTCGCCTCGCTTCAGATTTTCATGATGGATCTTTGAAATCCTTTAATGAGGAGTTTTCCGAGAAAGTTCCTTAGCACCGCACTTGCTTAACAAATCCACAGCAAACTCATGAGATGTTAATTTCGGAGAACTTTGGAAACACATATTACCCTCTTAATGACACCCCGTTTCATGGCCTGAAAACAAGTGGCTGGTTTTGACACCCGATTCACCCGACATATGATCGGATTCGTACACTACCAACTTTTAGATCCTACGTTCGGCATAAAAGGAACATCCCAGCACCGAGTATTGGAGTTTGGCCAGGAAAAAAGGGTCTCCTAACCCATAGGGTCCATGGGACTGACATATTTACCTGCATGAATGATTAAATTCTATGGTAACTGCAACTAAATATTGCATAATTACAAATTCACATCTTTATACCAGCCCCATGGATCGTATGGCTAAGGGAAGACGGACCCAATGGAAGATGATAACTGGGAACCTGATCGGGTTTGTTAGGGAGGCTATATCGAAGCTTTGGGAGTCATATGAAAACCATAGGGAAGATGATGGACACCCCTCCCCCTTCACAATCACGAATCACAAAAATAAACGAAACATTTAATATGGAACCTGAAACTCATGATTTCCAAAGGAATATCCTTTTCCAGGGGCTGATTTTCAGGTTCCATGTCCAACATCCGGCATGTAATATCGTGTCATTCCTCTAGGGAATCTCGTTCCAAAACTTGGCAAAGTTTTTTGAACGCCAACCATGAGAATCCTACAAGTGCCCACGGAAATAAGGCCGTTATAAGTTATAAGTGGCATTGCGGGGGTGGGCATCTCAGATTCCCATGAGCCACGCCACAGGAATACTATGTGAAGGAAGAGAATCCTTACACTGGAGAGATGACCGCCAAAGAAATCAAGGCGTCCGCTTGAGCAATGAAAAATTCCTGGTTGTTTAGGGTTTTTGAGGGATCGTACTATGCAGTTATGTGGGATTATAATAAGCGACTATAAGGACCCCATTAAACAAACAGTACAGTATAGTGGAAAGTAAGAAGTTCGAAGGTTTTTTGGTGGGTTTTGTGAGCCATTACAACCAAAGTCTAACCCAATCTTTAGGGGACGTAGGATCACCATGGTTACTAACCAGCTACTAAGCGGGATGATCCTCCAAGCATTCAAAGATGTCTTGGAATGGTTGGATTTTCCTGAACAGAATCCGACAGAAGCCACTTGGGGATGGTCAAAACTTTGATGCATGGTGATGAATTTGTTGGTTAATAAAGTTTATATATCTGAAATATGTCTACCGCATCCAACTTGCTTCAATACACTACTTGGTTGTTCTTCAAAAAACTTTTTTTTTCGGGTTTTGTTCCCTTTTTCCCGTAGAAAACAACTTCGAAACCATATGTTACACCTGTTTGAGCTCTGCTATACCGCCCCCAGCGTGAACTTCACGAAAATCGCCGTAAGTTGTGCCATGGCTTCAGGTAAACCAGTCAAACTTGATTTTTTGGGGGAATAAAAATCACCTGATGATGGTTATATGAACCATGAGTTATCTTGGTTGGTTAAAAACAGAGATTCTTCAAAATGGTTTATTGAAATCATCCTTGGGCTGGTAGAATCTCATCCCTCAAAAAGCCTGTATAGCCTAAACATGTTTTTTCATTGATCATTGAAAGTTTTGTGTTTTTTTTATCTGGTCCTGGCCGGTCTCGAGAACATTCCTACCAAAAGCATGCGACCGTCGACCGTAGGCCTCCACCATTGACTGGAAACCAGGGAAGGATGTGACCGTCGAGAAGGTGGTGTGTTTGTGGATGAACGGTTGATGGTCGATGGTCCGTTTCGTACTGAAGTCCTCATACAAGGTGGAGTTGCAACCCTGGAGTTACTCATTTATAAGGCCATTTACAAACAACCAATTTCTTACGTTTTGTTTAGTTGGTGATGTTTTACGGATTCCATCCCATGGTAAATCATCATGAAAAACACGTCATGTGGGATAATTTTTTGGGGTACTTTTTCCAAGCATTTTTGTGATGCGTTTTAATGAGCTTTGACTCGGCTGTGCAAATCGTGACGAGCAAATTGGCAACACATGACCAATTTCCTTACTAAATGAGGAGCAAATGAGCAAGCAACAAGGTGGGTTGAGCACCAACCCGGTCAAGGATGTCCATTTCCCGTACTAAATGAGGGGCAAAGGATCACAACTGGTTTGTGCTTAAGCATTGACCAGTTACACTGGTGGTTCGAGGTGCGATGTTAAGTAATTATGACATGTGATAATGGTGTGTTAGTTGATTTGGGAATTAAGTCCTAGCCTGTAATTATATATGATGGGGATTATATATTCGGGATTATCATAGATTATTAGCGAAAAAAATGCTATTCACGGAGGGATGACGAGTGTTCAACGTGTTTTTTTTGTTGCACTTCTCGGAGTTTAACATAGCGTACCTGATAAGTTACCAGGACCCAAAAGGAAAGGAGTGTCTTCCAACCGTCCATTTTCTGGGGCTCTTGCTGTTTGACTTAGGGGGTGTATTGCTTGCTCCGAAAAAAAATATCCAATGATATGAAGATGGAAGTTCTACGAAGTTCTGAAAAGAACTTGAGGACGAGATTAGTATGGAAGCTTCTTAAACAAAGGGGGGTGATTTCTTTATTCCCAGATACTCAATGTATGGTCTATTTACCTTCATGAATGGTGAATTTCTATGGTAAATTCCAGGTAAAAATACTGTTGATGGTTCAGAAATCCCAAACAACCACCTCGGATGTATAGAACCCTATAAATAATGGGACAAACGGAACTACCAAGCTCAACTGGTGAATGCCGGATTTCTGAACCATCAACAGGATCATACATTGAGTGTTTAGGTATAGATTTCTTTTTGGACTCCATACCCAATGACGAGACACCCGCATTAAACGTCTATATTAACCTACCCTCCCGACCGCCAACTCCAGAAGGAAAATGTTCTCTTCCAACCATTGACCTTCAAGAGCTATATGTGAATGCGAGTTTCACGGATGGTATATCAATATTCTCAGCTAATTGATGTGAAACTCGCATTGATTTATTGATGTTCCAAAGGACTATGTGAATTTCAGTTATAGTATATCAATACCCTCAGCTATGTCGCTTCGCCTTTCACATCCATCCAGGTGGCCAAAAAGGTGAAAGGCGGAGGTGCTAAGAAAGCCAAGCAAAAGGGCAAGGCGAGGAATTTCCCGAAACGGCCCGGGGGGAGTCGGGCTCTGCAGTCAAGTCGAACCCTGAAAAAAATGGAGTGAAATGATTTTTATAGGGATTAGTTATAACGCCAGTTACCCATTTATAGGGACTATTAAGGGATCATGGTTAATAACCCTTTAATAAGCTTGGATGTAAGTTTAGTTGATGATTTTTTACGGATTCGATTTGTATGGTAAAATCACCATGAAAAAAGCATAATTTGGGATCATTTGGGGATTGTTTAAATGTTCCAAGTATCGAACAGTCGCAAATCCACGAAAAATGCCTAGGAAGGTTGACCAAAGTATTTTGGCTGCTTGCATTTTGGAGGCCGAAAATTGGCGTTCAGTCTTCAGCATGGCTCAGTGGAAACTTACCTTGCCCATATGCTCCATGTATGGAATATTTACCTACCATAATTTGAGCAATTGTAGGTAAATATTCCATACATGGACTGTTTGGGTTATAAATGAAAGGAAACTTTTTTCTGGAGGGAACTCATTTGTTCACTGCACCATGATTGCGTGAACAAAGGCCATTTTTACGAATTGAAAAAAAGTTGTTCCCTCCAGACCCGCTGTTCCCATGGGACGGCTGTCAGGAGAAGGAGGAACCCCGTGACTCCTTCTTTCGAGGTTTTTTCCGTTTGGGAACTCAGGAACGAAGTGCATCAAGGTGTTGACCCTCCCTGAAAACCATAGGGTTTATGGGATTCCTTAGGGTTTCCCTAGTGAATTATGGGATTTACCTGGGATTTGTGGGATGAAATTAGCATCTCCGTAAATTTGTTGAGTTGGTGACTTTTTACGGATTCGATCCCATGGGATGAAACTCACCTAAACTCACCATCGTTTGGGAGATTTTTTTTGGAGAACTTGTTCCAAGCATCTCAAACAAATCTTAGAAACGGATGGTTGGAAGATAATCGTTTCCTTTTGGGTTTCGGCCTATTGCTGTTACCCCTTTGGAAACCCTAATTCATAGAGTCGTTTCGAAGACGGCTGATTGTCCGAACTTCATTTCGGTGCGATTCGGCTTCAGGGTTAAAAAAGCGAATCACCTTTTAACTTAGGGGGTTAAGATGATGAATAAACCTCCACCTGTTTAACACTCATAGGAGCTTTGCCAAGACTCCACGAAGAGAAGCACCACTAAGGGTCTTGCCAGAGTCTTGTTTGTCCTTCTTGATTTTGATGGCAATTTCATAGGATCCCATGGCAACTGTATCTACATCTATATAGTTGATGTTTATGGGAAGTGTAGGTAAACATAAACATACCTTGATTTTATGGGAATGGAAATGGTTCACTTAAATGGGGAACGCCGATGAAAGCCATTACAGATTCAGCAAAAAAGCATTTCCTTATTACAAAGTTCAAAATATGAGAAGGGTTCCCTTCAAAAACAGGTGGTTGAGGGTCTGGGGTATGTTCCAGGAGTATGGTGGAATTTTCTTGGAGGGAATCCCACTTTCCACGAGTTGAATCCTGGGTGGAGGGTGTGGATCCAATTCACATATGATGTTCCCTTATGAGCGGACCCAATATCAACGATTCTCTTCTCAATATGTGTTGAGGTAGATGAACTCCCTTTAAATCCATGTATAAGTACATATCTAGGTGGTGGTTTCATTTGTTTTAAATGTTTTGCCCCTACTTGGGAAAATGATCCAATTTGACGAGCATATTTTTCAGATGGGTTGAAACAAGTTGGAAACCCACCCAACTAGTTCTGGATTTATTCCATCACATATGAAATTTTCGGATCCCGGAACCTGAACCAATCAGGATGACTCACCGAATATGTCCATATGTGCTGGGGTCGATCAACTCGAAGTGTTAGCATAGGGAATGGTCATCAACCCAAATAGTAGGGTTTATATACCCAATAGTAGTGTTTGTATACCCAATATATGTGGGATGACCATTCCCCATGTTCTGTAAGTTGACCATCCCATCCCCCCCAAGTTATAAGGAGTTGAAGATTCCAACCCAAGTGCACAATAAAAACCTCGAGGAAACTTGAAGGAAGGCGGAACCATCCCGGAGGCTGGGTCGAAATGGGTTGGATTGGAAGAAACATGAGCTGCTAAGCAGGTGTGTTTTTAGTCACTTGGACTCGTTTACTTGGTGTTTTTGGCCCTCACCACAACTTGAGGTGATGAAACTAGGGGTTTACTGGAATCAAATTTATCTCATTTTACAACTATAGGGAAATTGCACCCAAAAAATGAACTCCCGGAGATTCCGAGAAAAAAAAATCAGGTCGAGAACCCCAACCGCCCTTGGAGGTATACCCTCCCTAAAACTAACATAGCCCCTCAAAATTGGGTTTTCCAAAAGGAAACTAGTATTCCAACCATCCATTGGCAGGTGCTACGTTAGTTTCAGGGAGGGTAGTGATTTCTTTATCAGTGATCATCAATTGGAACCCATGATTTTGGAATATCAAACGTGACTGCCAAATGTGTTAGGTAGTTTTCGAGGAATTTCTCCACTGAACATGAGGATCCCTATTTTGAAAATCTATGTGATATGATGATCCCTATCAGATGACACAGCTTCGACTGAGGTAGTCCCCCCCCCCCAAACAAAAAAACAGAAAAAATTGCCCTTTGAGGATTGAATGGATTGAGCTTTTTGGGGGATGAAAAAAATAGTTCTGGGATCAACATTCACCTGCAGCTTGGAAAATGATGGAAATGTTATGGGAAAAAACTCTCATAGATTTCTCCCTATTAACTAAGTGCTGGCCGGATTTCTTCCATCAACAGTATCCATCAAAGTGAATCTGTGCCCTAAAACGTTCTGGAGCTTTTGGAAGGCGTTTGCTGAAATTTTGCCTAGAAAAGTTGTGGTTTCATTAACCCCTGCGAACTGATAAGTTATGATCACCATGAGCTGTTTTTTGTGACTTTCATCATGAATTTTGAGGGAATTGCCTGATCTCCACTTTCCCGTAGAGTTTCGGTTCGGCAATTTTTTGGCGGCCTATTTTGAGAGGGAAAGATGGGAGAAAGAATGATCAAATTTCAAAGCGTGTGCAGTCAACTTTTGTGTAGAAACCCCTTTTTTTCCGGCCCTTGCACTCCCAAAAAAATAACATAGCTGACTTTGAAAAAAGCTGGACCATGACTATGAATGAGTCGATGTATTTCCTGGCTTTTTAGGTTGTATAGGGAGTTCCACCCCTTTAAACTAATCTAGCTGGCTGCAAAATACCCAAGTTTCTTGGATTTGTTGAGTTGGTGACTTTTTACGGATTCTACCATGAATTTATCACCATCAAACCATCATTTGGGGAATATTTTTGGAACTTTTTCCAAGCATCGAAAAGGCAAATCTACAATACCCTTTCGATCGGGGAGATTGATATATTGACCGATCCAGTGTGAAGGGATATTCCACTTGGAGCATCGTCCCATGACTTGTAACTTGTAAGTGGTTCATAAATGGCCTTATAAATGGGCAACTGGTGTTATAACTTATAACCCCTATAGCTGGAGGTTTTTCCCCTACAAAAAATCAACTGGTGACGACTTGGGCCTGGCAGCAGGACATCAATTTGGATGAAGCCCGAGAATTGGTTGATGAGGCCTCAGGGTTTCGGGTTGTTTTGGGTAGGCTTGGATTTGTTTCGACCATACTCAAAGACAAACCTGGCAGTATAAACAATGCAGTAAATAGGTTGGATTTTCACTACCAAGCTCAGGGTTGGTGTTTGGGATTTCTTCCATCAACAGTTTCACAGGGGTCATTAAATTTAATTATTGGATTTGTTTACTTGGTATGTTTTTATCTCCTACCATGGTAAAGCACCATCAAACTATCATTTGGGTTAATACGTTGAATTCTTGGCAAGCATTTTAAGCAGATCCAAGTAGGTCAGATGGATGGAAAAAAAAAAGGTGACCACATCGGAGAAGTTGAGGATGTTTTGCTAAACAGGGATTATTAAACTACACATGTTTGGGGTGGGATCAAACTTGATGGAAATGTATGGTAATCTGTTGATGGATTTTCTTTGTAATAATGCATTGTTTAGGGTTGGTGTCATATAATGACCCCTGGGTAAGGCCAGACTTCAAAGATTGTTTTTTGAAGATTGACCTAATTTGGGGAAATGCCCTGCCTCAAAACTAACAGCGACTGGTTGTGGAAATAGGCCGGGTTTCCCAAAACCAAGAGGAAACCGGATCATTTCCCAACCGTGATTTTTCAAGGGCCCTTGCTTTTAGTTTTGAGGGAGTGTATTTCATAGGGATCTGCCCTATTGTGGGGGGATCAAGGGGGGGTTACCCCAACCCTGACAGTTGTCACCAATGGTCCCAAAAGCCCTCTGACGGGATTGCAGGCATTAAGTTGGCCACCCATTTCAAGTAAACCGCATTAAAAGGCGCAAATGTGATGCTAATTTTCGAAGAAATGCCCCTTGTGTTTGGTTGGTAATATCATGAAGCCTGTATTGAAAAAATCCCCCTGTAGACTCAAAGGGAGCCATATTTGGCAATAGCTTTTTACTTACTACTGTTGATGGAAGAAATCCTGCACCACCAAGGATGATGATTATCCAATTATTTATAGGGTTTTAACCTTCTCAGGTGCAGGAGTTCTTCCATCAACCGTATCGTATCATGTTAAGTTTCCACCAATGATCCCTTTTGGTCGATATTTGTTGGGCTCAGACCACCAAACCCTGACTAATCTAAGTACGTGTTTCTCCATCTATTTGGATCTACCTTCAAAAAACAATCCTCAATTGGAGGTATACATACTAGTGTATCTGACATTGAACTTTATGAAATATTTGCTCGGCCAACATAAAATGTGTTTCTCGTTGATTTAAGAACGGATCCGTTAAAACGGAAGCTCCACATAGCTTCACTATCCATTGCAACTTGCAGTCTTTTGGGACAAGATATTGGAACAACTTGGAATTTATTGAAATCCGTGGAGCCTTAGATATTCCCTGCAAGTCAAAGATCATCAGAAGAATAGTCCCTGGAAGTGTTGAATTCAAATCTCCAAAAAAACTATATTCTTTTCGGAAAGGTCATTTAAACAATAGTCGACTTCGACTCCCAGGGTATTTGTTACTTGGGATTAATGAAATCCTGACGGAGCAATCTATTCAGGAAGCCTAACAAGGAAACCAAGTCTATGTCAGGTCGCTGGTTAGTTCTTTTGACACATGTTGTGGGGAAGAAATAGAGCAGTGACATATCGTAGGTGTCTAGACCATGTCATAGACAATCGTTCTCACACATCCAACATCCTTTTGGTACACCCGAAAGGAAGCATATGACGTGGACAGGGCTTGGCCGGCCTTGGTGACTCTGAACGGAACTGTGTCCTGCTACAAGGTGGCATTTGTGGGCACACAGTTTCGGGGAGTTCCAAAAACGGCATCCGAAGCTCCAAAGTGAGGAAGCTTTGGAAGTGGCTTTCTGCATTGGAGGAACCCCAGGACATCTTGGTGGGGGACGTCGTGGCTTCCGAGGACGCAAAGGATGTGGAATTCCACATCGACTATGCCAAGGCGTTCTTGGAATTCCCCTATCGCGCCTCGGCCTTTGATGCGGGGAATCTCAGGATTTGCACCACACCCGTCCAGCGTGACCACTTGCTACCACTTGCGTGACTCGGACGGAAATGGAACCTGGTGGTTTCGATTCTACATTTTCTTGATGCGCCCTTCAGGAACTGCGTGCGGTCTTTCTGGAAGCGCCAATTCTTTTCAAAATCAATGGCCAATGACTTTCAATAGTGTCGTTGTGCATGGTTTTAATAGAAGTAGGGAAAGTAGTAGTAGTAGTAGTAGTAGTAGTAGTAGTAGTACTAGTTCTAGTTGGAATAGTAGTCGCAGTGGTAGTGGTAGTGTTAGTGGTAGTTGTTGTTCTTGTCGTTGTCGTTGTCCCAAACGCATGTCTTACACGAACTTGGGCGCATTTGACACTTGGTTGGTTCTTCTTTGTTTTTTTGCGTTTACAGTGGGATGCACAAGCTAATCTAAGTGAGGCCGATGAGTCCGCTACAAGGTGTTCCATTTTTTCAACTTCTTGTTGGATGTACACCCAGCCGAAAAATGCAATAATTTGAAAGGGGTTTCAACCTAGCAAAGTAGACTCCCAACGATGAAACTAGAGTTTCTAGGAGGAGTTTCAGCTGTTTCCCTCATCCTGAGGCTCATTTTCACGTGAAGCAAGTTACAACTTCCAATTTACAGTTTACCACAGAAAGGTCAGTGTAGTGTTTCCCCGATGTTTAAGATAGCCCCTGAAAAAAGATTGTTGGAAGATGAACGTTCCTTTTGGGAAGGCTTATTTGTAGGGGCTATTTTATACTTGAGCAGTGTAAAAGTACGACTACTGGTTGGATGGTTGGCCATGCAGTCCCATTTGGCCAGGATGAGGACGATGATGATGAGCACATGTTGGAACTTCTTATGGATCCTTGGGTTCAACATGCAAAACGCTTATGAAATTTTGAGTTGTGAAAATCCTTAGATTGTTTTGGTTGTAGGGTCCATAGTATGGTTATGTGAGTATGGTGTATTTACCTACATGTGGTTGGTCTTTTGATCCATGGACAATTTGGCATGAAACCTACCCTGAAGCATCCTAAACACCCAAAAGGCATCGCTACAAACCAACCAAAATTTCATGGAAAGTAACGTTTCCTAAAAATCTCTGGGATGCCGGCCTGGGTGTCAAGTATGATCCTGAAACAGGGTGTCATTGGGTAAGAGGTGTTTGCGTAGGGTTGAGGACTCTCAGGGTTTGTTGCATTTTGTGGCCAGTGATTTGTTTATGGAAATTTTAGTCACACGATCCTTTCCTGGGTGGTGGTTTCATTTTTTTTATTTTCCCCCCTATTCCCATTTTGACTAATATTTTTCAAATGGGTTGAAACCACCAACCAGTTTCCTTTTTTGGGTTCAAAAATGAAACGTTTCAGGGGAAAAAAGGTATCCCAAAGTTTGACAGCAAGTTATGGTTGGGGATTGCTTCACTCAGGGTCGTGGACAAGGTTTAGTTTATTGGGCTGTAGGTAGTGATGAACAAATGAACAGAGGATGACAATTTTCTCTACTAAAGGACAAGCGAATGAGCAACAAGGTGGGGATGGTTCCCACCAACCAGGCCACATTTGTTGAACATCATTTGACCAGATTCTGAGCAACGATCTCAACAAAAAATCGTTGGAAATATAGCTAGATATCAAACAGTGTGTTATTTAAACGCAACATCT
This sequence comes from Breviolum minutum Mf 1.05b.01, assembly GCA_000507305.1. Classification (NCBI taxonomy): domain Eukaryota; class Dinophyceae; order Suessiales; family Symbiodiniaceae; genus Breviolum; species Breviolum minutum. The sequence goes on from DF239796.1 coordinate 131,215, forward strand.
TCGGTTTGAAGGGGCGGAAACACATGGATAGGCAGCCTATAAAAAGGGGTCATCTTCCCCGGTGTGTCGGGCTGTTGCTTCATGGACCCCAAGGAAAATGACTACGAGATGGGCTGCTGTGTCAGGGGACCTGTGGTTGAATTGAAGTCGTCAGGACCTGTGTTGGAACCATAAGATCCAATGGGAAGGGGGGTATATCTTACCTTACCTACCAATTTATCATGAATATCAACCATCCATGGATTGCGGGGGATTTGTTTAGTTGGTGATTTGTTACGGATTTGATCCCATGGTGAATCACTATGAATTGAACCATCATTTGGGGAACATTTTTGGAACTTCTTCCAAGTATCTCGGCCAAGCAAATCCAACAAAATCATCCAAAACCTCTGCCAGTTCTTCAAAGTGATCTCGTTTGGACCCATAAGTAACCTTTTAGGGGCTGAAAATGCGACCTCCATTTGGGGAATCAAAGGGTCACTGTGAAGAATCTGGTGTTTCTTTGAGTTATTCCTAGGGGAGGAAACTCAACCCATCATGCAATTTGTTATTACGGGCTTATGTCATAGAATCCAAAATTTAAAAGGAAATGCAAAGCTGAAAGCTTGAACTTTCTCAGCAGCAAAATGGGCGAAACAACTACCTCTCAAAACGATCGTATAGTCGCGTGGAAATAGCTTGGTTGGTATTGTGTTTTTGTTAATGCTTTCTACACATAGGGTTTGCTATACCATCATGTCCCTTGTTTGGGGGTGCTTTGTTTGAACTATCACCCTATTTTGAAACGCTGAAACTGATGGCAATTCACTAAAAACCCCTGGGAGGAAAAGTGGTGTGTTGACAAAACTGACAACGTGAACCAGGCCCAGGCTCTTGAGGTCCCCAGGATTCTTCACAAGAAAATGGACGGAAACATGTTTTTTCCCTGAATCCTCTGCATGTTTGATGGTTTGCAACCCTGTTTTTTGTTGGATGTTTTGTGGACAAAAAGCTACGTAACGTAAGAGTATATGTTGGGGAAAACTCTCCCCAATGTTTCAGATGGTCTTTGACTTACAGGGGTTTGGAGTTTACCACTACTTTACGCAACCCCTATGTCAGACGCCAAATTGCCTCCTTAGGAGCCACGGTTTGTTGTCCGGCCGAACGTGTTTTCTCAAAGGTTTTTTGGTTGACCTGGTGATTGTTTGATATACAAGGTGGGCCCAAAAACCAGTAATAAGGAGGGTTGTATCTCCATTTATAGGCAGGGGTTATAACGCCAGTTACCCAATTTGTCAGGCCAGTTATAGGGATTAGTTATAGGGGCCCCATAACTCCATTTCTAACTCGGAGGGGCCCACCTTGTATGGTAGGGATCCTTTCAGCTGCCCTTATGGATCCATAGTCCATGCATGGAATATTTAACAAATTTTACCATGAATCAATATCAGCCATTCATGGATCGGTAAAAAATCAACCGTTCATCCCATTGGAATCCGATGCATTACTGGAAACTTCATCAAGTCAATCCTTTCAAACGAACCAAAGCCTTTGAGGTGCGAGATAGCCTTGTGCCATTTGCAGTCCGCTGGTACACCGGGGAAGCATGTCCTGATGATGGCTACGATGATGATGTCGGGTATCCTAAAAATGGTGTGAAAAAGCAGTATACACGGTGCTATTGGAGGAATGCACCAGCTTACAAAGGGAATTCGACAAGTTACACTACTGCACTGCAAGTCCAAAAAACTAACACTTTGTTCAAGCCGAAACCCCAAGAGGAAAGGATTGTCTTCCAACCATGAATTTTCAGGTGCTATGCTAGTTTCAGGGAGTGTAACTGGTGGTTCAAAAATGTTTTAATGTGTACACCCATTTGGAGAAGCTTTCCATTTTTACGAGCATATGTTTCAAGTGGATTGAGTAGACAAATATGGCGTTTGAAAATGCCCCGGATGAGGTGGCCATGACTATGATTGTATTCCATGATGATGAGGAGGAGGATGATGATGATGATGATGATGATGATAGGATGAATTCTTCTGATTCCATTGATATAATTAACCCACCTTAGAAACAGGCAAATAAGAGGCAATAACAGCATCGTGAAAAAGGTCCCCCAATTGGTTGGTCAGTTCACTGGCAAAAGCCGCCACTGACATTGTGCCTTAAAGCTAAAAGATCTAAAAGTCAAACTATGACTAAAGTATACCCTCTCAAATCGCCGTTGCATGGCAATTCTTTGCAACCTTTTCGGGATCGTCAAGTGACGCCTTCAAAGTTTAAGTGACCTGCAACGATCGGGGATCAAAAGGTCACATCGAATCATCTGGTGAAGACAATGTTTCTTTTACCTTTCTGCGATCTATATATGATATATATATATATATATTAGCCCCTTCCCTCTATGATCTACTAGTTTGTTCTTCTCATTTCAGTATGTTTACTTCAGATTTGATCCTAAAGTGGATCTACCAATACTGAATGGTCCGGTACCCTGCTTATCAGATTATTTCATAAAATCGTTCGTCCTGAAATTTAGCATTTCCAAAATCCGTGGGAAACGTGTTTGGATCCTCTGATCAACCAGTACACAACTCAACTGGGATGTGTTTTTTTGTTGGTGATTTTTTGCAGATTCGATACCATGGGATTCATCACCATGAAAAAACCGTCATTTGGGGAATATCATTTCCTTTTTTCCAAGCATCCAACAAGCAAATCCAAGTGTTGAATGGGATGTTTTTGACGGGTGGACAAAACCTGGTAGGATCCCAGCATAGTTTTTTTATATCCTTAAAGGAACGTTTCACTACTTTCATTGGAGATTGAGGGATGACATACAATTTTTTGGGGAAATGAACTACAAACCTTTATCAATTGTGTAATCAATGGTCTTAGTCATCAACTGTTTCACGGAAGATGTACAGGATCAAAAACCTGCATCAGGGCAAAATGTAAAAGCTAGAAGAGCAGGTGATGGTTTCAATTTTTTTTCATGGTGACTCCTCTTTGCTTGGATTTGATTTGTTGGTGATTTTTTGCGGACATCGTGAAACCATCATTTGGGAGAAAATGTTTTACCTTTTCCAGGCATCGAACAAGCAAATCCAAGTTTAGGGAAGATTCCCATTTTGACGAGTATTTTTCAACTGGTTTGGAGCCACTAAAACAGCTATCGAAACTTCCAACAGACTGTCTTGGTTCACCTCATTTTTGCAGGACGAAGATGAGGATTCCGAAGAAGAAGACGACGATGATGAGGATGATGACGACGATGATGACGATGATGTGCCGGTGAAGGGCAAGAAGTACAATCCACCAGCCAGAGGGAAGGCTTGAGGGATGTAAAATTTGGATGGCTGATCGGGAAAACTAAGCATGGAACCCCCAAAATTGATGGTTTGAACTTGTATTTCCTCTTATGTTCAGTTTTTGATCTTAGTTTTCAGGAACGTAGCATACAATCACCCAAGTGGCAATATGTGTTCTACATCAAACCCCACCCCACCTTATTTCAGGCAAATTCAAGTTGGTAAAATATTATAGTTTTGGCCAGAAAGGATGGATTCATCCACCTGTTTTTTGTGATGTTACTACGGGGGACATTGAGTGGGACATGAAGTCTCATGACAAGAAGCTGCGTTTGACGCCAGGCTGGTAAGAAGGATGGCCCTGGAGGGGAGGTGCCTTTTGAACGGATATTTTTTTGAAATCACGGCAAAAAAAAGTGTGGCAAGCAGACCGGTGTTTGGGTAGGAAACATGATTTGAATTTGTGTATAAACTATTTACATATACATGTATGTGTATTCTTATTGATCTATGATACGTGCACAAATCGTAGATGCAATATGCTCAACCAAAGGACCTACCATGTAGTGTGCATGTTTTAACGTGCGTCCAGACATGGTGTGTTCTGAGTTTATTTTTTGAAATTCATGAAGAAATCGAATCACTTATCTACTTCTTTATGTATGTGTTGATTGAGTGATTGATGTTCCTTTTTTGCATTTCCCCATACCATCCATGGGACTGGTATATTTAATCTCAATTTTAGCTACATTGATCCATTTGATCCCATACAAATTCGAACAAATGTTGGAAAAGATACCAGTCACGTGGATCCTCTAGAGTTCTGATTCTATTCACCTTCTGCATTGTCCCAAAGGTTTTTTTTCTGGCTTTCCATTGTGGTGGCAATGCATCAACTAGGTGGTGGTTTCAAAATATTTTTGATTTTCATCCCTACTTGGGGAAGATTCCCATTTTGACTATTATTTTTCAGATGGGTTGGTTCAACGACCAACTAGATCAATCTCCCACTTCAAAGGCTCCACATGTTTCATGGCCTTTCGTGTTTTTTACCAGGCAAAGGAAGAATGCAAGCAACAATAGGTGGGGTTCAATGCCGGGGAAGACCCGGTTTCCGGGTCACTCATGAAATTACTTTAGATGTACCCCCCCGTGATGAAAACTAACGTGACCGTGGGAAATCACCATTTTTAATAGGAGATATGTACATCTTCAAATGGTTGTTTTTCCATTGTCATGGCGTTGTAAACCCCCACAATGCTTAGCATCATGGCAAGGGATAGTAATGCCCCTAGCGATAAGGGTTTATATACCATTGACAAGGGTTTTTATATGCCCAATATAAGGATTCCCTATTCAAGCTGGGTTTGTCGTGCACGCTATGTTGGATACCGAGAAGGCACCCATATCCTTAGGTGATTTCTAGGTGATTTCGTAGGGTGCCTTTTTACTAGTTGGTGGTTGTTTAAGTTGCCACCCAACTTGAAGGGTGTTTTTTGCTGTATTTACGGGATGAAATCCTACCTAGTCGTATTCAAGGATTATTTCATAAGATGTGAAAGAGATCGGATCCTGGACCCTCAACGAATCAAGTGTTCAATGGAATGTCATTCCAGACATTTGACAAGATGGGCACCTGCCCCTCTTTCAGGTAGGGGTTGGGTTGTAACTTTTGGGGATGAAATAACCCAGTTAACCATGTATTTCCGGCCTTCTATAGGAGTGATAAGTCCATTTGTTGCTGTTTTTGTTCTTGAAGTATCACCTTGAAAGTTGATCGTCACCTTCTTCCAGTAAGGGGGGGAAATCTAATAGTTGTATTCAAGAGATGAATTTGACCCCAGTAAACCCTAATGAGATTTTGAAGACTCAGTTGAAATAGAAAAATTCACCAGGAAGAAATCATCCACGTATCCAACAGAAAATTTTGGTGGCCCATTCATAAAGAAAAAACATCAGCTAATCATAAGGGACCCCTCCCGAGCCCGGCCTCGGTGATGTCAATTTCTATAGGTTTCCCAAAGGGTGGGGGAGGGGTTCCAAGGGAGGGAGCACATGGGAAGGGAAACACTGAGGTTTGTTGGGAAGGTTAGGGAATTTATAGGAAACCATTGGGGAAGATGATTGAGATCAACCCACCCTTAGCCACCGCCTCCCTTTACAAATCCCATTTTTTCAAAATATCCGTGATATTTGAGGATTCAAAAAGATTTCACAAGAAACTACATATTCAGGTGGGTGGCCTGGCTTTTTGTTACAAAATAGAAAACAATGGATACACTCCAGTAAACGAACATGGCAATAGAAAGTCCAAAGCCTATACATACTCCCCGGAAAACTAATGTGTCCCCTGAAAATCAATGGTTGGTTCAGATGTATTTCCTTTTGAAATAGTGCCTTTTTAGGGGACATGTTAGTTTTGAGGGGTGTATATATAAGATACAAATACATCTTCAAAGGTCCATTTTCGATTGCCAGCCATGTTAGTATTTACCAAGGGTGTATGAAACCCCAACCTTTGTACGTCACTGAAAATAATGAGAAAATGACCAAGTTGAAAATGGGAATCCTACTGTTGATGGAAGAAATCCTGCACCACCTGACAAGTATGAAACCCTGTAAATGTTGGGATATTTAGCATATCAACTGGTGAACGCCGGATGTTTGAACCATCAACAGTATGAATCTCGGTTCTTAACCGACGATTTCATGAAACGTAAAAAGAAGCAAAGGCTTGAAGGCTTGAAGGCTGAAGAAAGGGCGAAGAAGTTACCAAAAACACACGGATTCCCTTCACAATTCTGAGCTCACATGAGCAATGAAAAAACATGGTTGTTTAGTGTATATAGGGGATGAAATCCTACCCAGCTGTGTAGGGACTTTAATAAACCATTGTAAATGACTTGGTGTGTTTTTACGGATTCCACCCCGGTAAATCACCTTAAACCACCATTTGAGAGAATATGTTTGGAACTTTTTCCAAGCATCAAACAGTCGCAAATCCAAGATTAACCTTCATTATCCACAGTGAAGCAGCGGTTTGGCAGGACCCAACATAGATCCCTCATTTTGTTCAAGTTCTTCACGTGCCATTCTTCACCAGTAATCCTCTTCACCCCCTATCAGAATCCCGCCAGATGTCGTCGACTTCTCTCGTCGTCCGTCTGTCTTGAGACGTCAACTAGACGTCAACTTGGCGCCTGAAGCATCAAGATTTGTAGGGTTTTGGGGTCAGCTTTTGACCTTTCACTCAATGAAGCTCTCGCGCCCGACTTCGATGTTCTTTCGAACGATTTCGGGCACAGAATGTCACAAGATGAAGTGGGGATACAACGAAAGTAAGGATTTCGTTTTTAAATAGCTTGAAAACTACGAACTCACAATTTCATTGCGAATAAAAAGTGTTGACAAAAAAGTTTGGAGTTTTGTTGAAGGGTTTTTTACCATTTTTTACCCAAGGACGGCTGGCCAAAGATCTTGTTCATCTTAATTGGAGCATCAAAGTGGACTTCAACTACAAATCCCACCACTATTAGAATATGAAATTTGGGGCCGGGCTAGGTAGGTCATTCTTCTCATGCACAATTGCCGTGGATTCCAGATATATTAAAGAAATGTGTACCACAAAAGAGAAACTCATTCGACCATGAAAGCAAAACCTCCACGAAAAAGAATCTTGGTGCTGACCTCCTGGGTCTGGAGCGATGATTTCGTCGAGTTCGTCGAGTATTCTTTGAATGGCTTGGATTTCTTTTGTTGGCGATGTGTTACGGATTCTACCTTGGTAAATCACCATTTTTTCACCACCATTTCGGGGACCTTTTTTCCAGGCATCTTAAGCAAATCACTATTCGTGACGACTTCGAGATCCTTTGAGTTGTTTGCGTGAAACGGTGTGTTTTTTGTTCCTATGTGAAGAGTTTCCTGAACCCAAAGAAACGAGAAAGGTATAGGTATAGGTATTTAAGGAAAAGGGTTTATTTTCATTGCCAAAGATGAAGAATGCATGTTGCTTTCATTTGTGGGAGGTTTTTGTGACATATCATGAACCTGAAGTATTGGAAGTCACTTTTCTACAAAAAAACACTTGGTTGGATTCCAAATTGGAGTTCCTTTAAAAAGATGATGGTTTCACACACTCCACTATGGTTTTCATCAACATCTGGAAGATACTTTTCCAGCAAATCTGAGCAAGATAGGATGATCTAAAGTTGTTTCAACACACCGAATTGGAACACACCCCGAGCAACCTCTACCAACAGGCCATAAAGGGATTCCTTTCATAGTTGTCTAGGGGGATTGTCTGGGGTGTGCTCTAGGGGTGTGTTGTATCTTTCTTGGAGATGATGGTCCCCTAAAAAAAAGGGGGGACGTTGATCGGAGTCAGGCGAGTGGCCCACACCCACTGTGGGTGTGTGTTTGAGGCCCCAAAACCCACGAGAATAGAGCATGGTTTAGGGTATATAGGGGATTATAAATAGCCATTATAAGGATCCTGGATCCATATTAACCAACCAGTATAATGAAAATTTACCATCGTTTTGAGCACTGAGTCTTTTTTCAGTCAGGAAAAATGGAATGTTCAAGGCTCATAGACTTTGAGATAGCTTATTATAATGGCTGATGAAATGATTCCGAAATAGATGTTGAAATGATCTGAATCCACATCAGCAATGAAAAACACCTTAGTTGGTAGGGTTGCATGCTGGATTATGCTACCCGGTTACAACGGGATTGAAATAAAGCATCAGAAGGGTCTCGTTTTTAACTTACCAGAATTCAATGCTCGTACATTGCAAATGTCAGCCAAATTCATCCAAGAAATAAGGCCTTATAAGGGAGTATTAACCACCATTATTGCCTAGAAACAGAATAGATCTACCGCATCTTCAGCGCATTTGGGCTACAGTTCTATCTTTGTCTCATTGCTCCAGATCCTTGCTTTTCCTTTAGGTGATGGGCGCGCAGGGTTTTGTTGGCGAAGGGCTGAACTGCAAGTAGCTTTCAACAGAAGAAGTGATGCAAGCAGAGTCAGAAAAACATGGCTTGTTCAAAAACGTTCATGTGTTCAAGATGATTTTCCTAAACATCCAGCAACGGGCAAGTTGGTGGTGATCACCAACCAGTGAAATCATGGAATATTTTTTGCATAACTGGATGGTGCAAATTGTGATGAGCCTTCATGAGCCAGAAATGAATATGTTCCATAGGAAATGACGGTCGCAAAGAGTCGTAACCAGGTTGGGGGTAGATCCAAAGAAGAGATCTTCAAGTCCAAAGATTTGACACACATGTCTCTGACGTTGGAGAATGAGTGGGCGAAAGTGGTGCTCAACTTTGGAAAAATCGGACTATTCACCGCACCTGAACAATACATTCATACTATACCCATACCATCCATGGGACTGGTTGTATATTTACCTACATATTTTGCCCATACAAAAATCACCCATTCATGTAGGTAAATAGGCAATCGTCCCCATGGTATGGGTATGGGTATGGAAGCCCAAGGGATCCGATCCAACCGAAACATCCCCAGGTCATAGGATTTTTTAGGGGAGTCCCTTTAGGACATACCCCCCCAAAAGTTTAACAGTTCGCCCCTGAAAAATTACCGAAACCCAACAGGAAAGGCTTGTCTTCCAACCACCATTTTTCAGGGGCGAGCTGTTAAATTTCGGGGGTGTATCTGGATAGGGAAAGAGCATTGAAAAAAAAAGTTTTACCTCTCATTGTTTCACTTGGAGTTGTTGATTTTAAATGAGGTATGAGAGGGGGATACATTGCTTTAGGAAGGAATGAAAATGGATCATGTTCGTCCCGAAATGTCTTCAAGGTTGGGCTCGAGTTATAAATGTAGTCAAACTCCTGTTTTCATGGCCGAAAGTACAGGGTGTCACCCCTATAAATGGAAATAAGCCTACGAATAACTGGTGACGGGACCCACCTTGTTATTGTCTTTGACTTCCAGGGAATAGATCTGCTTTGGCACAAATGATCTGCTTTCTTGCAGTTATATGAAGCTGAATTCATACGGAACGCTTTATTTTTTGTCCAGCAATCCAAGATGGCCATGGAAAATAAGGTTCTTTCATTCTTTCCAGACGTGGTAGCCATTGAAAATATGGATTTCCTCCTGGCTACTGTTAGTTTACTGGAAGGTTTCTCCGTCCTCTTTGTAACAAAAACCGCAGTCCCACTGTTTTTTGTGCAAAAACAGCCGCCTGCATGCTCTGCGAAAAAAAGATCCTTCGGGTTTGCTGCCTGGAGGAATGGGAATAGAACAGGGGTCCCAAAGCCGCCCGGGGTCGCGGAAAGAATCAAAACGCGGAAATGTACCTCGAAAGCCGAAAATGCCTCCGTTTCGAGTCTTGCCAGGATTCAGGTGGGATTCCAATTTGAGGACATGATGTGTGTTTGACTGCACGGCTACAAATTTACCGAACAAAAATGTGATAATTTGAAGGGCAGTTCACTGCTGGACCTGGAACATGGAATAGATATGAATAGATGAAGTTCAATGGGCCTTCCTAAAATCACCAAGACTATAGGCATAGGCATTTGTTGAGCTTCTTCAGTTTTTGTTGGCGTGTTGCCTTTCTTTGGAAGAATGTCTCTGCAAAGATAGCGACCAAACCGCCGGTTGGTTACCCCAAAATATGGTCAAATGAGTTGGGGAATCCTCTTAAAATCCCCTTAATTCAAGTTAAAGAATTGGAGTAATTTGCCCAGAAAAATATGTTTCTTATTTGCGATTTTGGTCCAAAAGGGACCTCTTGCAGTATCCCATTTCAAATGCCTTCAAACGGAATCCTGAATCCTTTCTCAGGGTTGCACGGCAAGCATGTTCATAGGCAAAAGCCCTACAACTTCTCTAAGGGCACTTGTAACACCCTCGCCGTGCAACAAAAAAGGTTGCGGGGTCCAAGCCGTCATTCACGTGGGTGAAGGGACGGAAGGGGAGCCATCAGGGAGAAAACACACACTCCGAGCCCACACAGTGTCAACACATGGGGAAAACCTATGATTCGATGAAAAAACAGTTCGGTGTTGATAGCCACACACCCCAGCAAAAAACGAAGGTGCGGTGGAAGAGAAGCCAATGATCCCCGAAATGAAGGACTCGTAAAACCATCGAAAAAACTTTCCCAACCTGGTAACCTTCATGATGGGTATTTTTTGGATTCCAGGGGCCCCCGGTCGTCCTATTGATTGTACATACCCTCCAGGAAACTAACATATCCCACCTTGGGAAAACGAAAATCATCTTCAAACATACCTTGGGTGGGGATATGTTAGTTCCCAGGAGGGTAGCATTTTGCTTGTTTCAAACAATCGCGTTGTACCTGTAAAAAATGTCAGAACTTTAATGAACAAATTCTCCAAGTTGATCCAATTCGCAAGCTCGGGGGGGATGAAATATCAAAAATAGATAGCTGTATATGGGTGTTTCCAAAAATAGGGGTACCCCAAAATATATGGTTTGTAATGGAAAACCCTATTAAAATGGATGATTTGGGGGTACCACCATTTTCGGAAACACCCATATACCCGGGGGTCAAGCTGACCGTTAAAGCCGAATAGTCCCCTGGGATTTGTTGATGAAATAAACCCTTACCAAACCCATGGTCTTTGCGGAAAAACTATTCATCCTTGCGACTTCCACTTGCTTAGTGAAATATTCCCATAGGACAGAGCTTGCGATGTTCATGTCCCTTTTGGGGGAGGGGTTTGCTAAACATCAACCTAATGAGGGGTTCAATATGATGGATTCATCATATTCACCTGTTTTTTGGTGATGTTTCAGAGGAACGTCTATCGGAAATCCTCGTAGGAATCTATGGTATGGGGTTTGGGTTCACCCTACATGGATGGTTGGAATTATTATTTAGGGATCAATTTGGTAAGTAACTAGACCAGTCAAATGGATCCCCATGGCTAAATGTCACTACTGTTGATGGACGAAATCCTGCACCACCTAGGATGTATAAAACCCTATAAATAATGGGATGGTCATCATCCTTGGTGGTGCAGGATTTCAGCCATCAACAGTATCATGTGATATTAATGACTTTCATGTGGTGATTCACAATTGCCATCAGGGTGTTTACCTGGCATCATCTCATTGTGACCAAAAAAGCGGAGGGTGGGGAATTCACACCCCAAATGGTGGTGATTTGGAGCTACCCCAGGCGTTTCTATTGAGGTTTTTTTGGCTGGATTTGTTATGTTGGTGAGTTTTTGCGGATTCGATCCCATGGTATGCATCACCATGACAAACCATAATTTTGGAGGAATATTTGTTATTTTTCCAAGCATCGAACAAGCAAATCCAAGGTATATAAACCATTATAAACTCTTATAATGGGTTCACAGACCCTTATCAATGAGGTTTCTGGAACTTCATCGCTTACTCATTTTGTTGAAGCTCTTCACATCAATCCAAGATTTACACCTCCGAAATTGAAACAGCTTACCCTCAAAAAAATGGATGCTTCGAACACGAACCCTTTCCTTTCTGGAATTGCCTGTTTTTTTAGGCTGGCAAAAACTGTTGCACTTCTCGGCCGGGGGTTGTACCAGAAAAAGATGACTTTAAAAGCTCGCCAGGTCCAACAGAAGTCTTTGGCTCAGCGTTGTGCTGCCATGCTGGACCAATGGGATTTTTGTGTTGGTTTTTTTGGGGGGATGGGAGGTTTTTTGACGAAGAAAAAATAAAATCCTCAAACCGGTAAAGGGGTCATTTTTGGAAGGTTGGTACCTGGAGAAACAGGAAAACATGGCAATGGGTGTTTCCAAAAATAGGGAAACACCCCAAAATGGATGGTTTATAATGGAAAATCCTATTAAAGTTGATGATTTGGGGGTATCCCTAGTTTTGGAAACCCCATATGATGTCTCATTTTTTGAGGTAACTGGATTGCTGGTTTTAGGGGTTTCAAGTTGATGGAACTTAACAGCAACTTCTTTTCCAGGTACTTTTGAAGCAAAGGAAAAACGCCATCACCGCCTTTTTACCAAACTGAGAATGCTGTCCCATATTGGCGGTAAAGTTCACACCCAATTTTTTTTCCCAGCACCACGAACGGCCATCCACTTCACAAAAAGCCTTCAAACTCACATTGAGCAGTGACCAGTTGAATGAGGGGATGAAATCCTACCCAGTTATATTCCGGGATGTTTTTCAATCTTCCGATCCTGGAACCTGAACCAATTCAGGATGACCCATGGGAACCATGTCATTTCAGGGTGGAGCCACATGAAAACAATCCTTGCTGCTCGGATGTCATGTTGGGAAAAAGTGCCAACGCTGAATCGTTTGGTATTTGTTTAGTTGGTGATGTTTTTTAACGGATTTGATCCCATGGTGGATTTCAAAGTCAATCTAAGGGGACCCCCCGATGCCACCCCTCCCAAGAAATAGCCGGCCTTTCCAATTGTTTAGGGTTGTTTCAAGTGATTATGGCAAACCCCATGTCATAGGCTTGCGTTCGCAGTGATGCGTAGCAGAACTCAGGAGCAGAAGGTCTGTTGATCGTTCCACCATAGCGGCTATATATGCGTTCACCAGTGCAGTAGTTTAAAGTTCCCACCTGAGTTTTACAGGGAAATTCTGGTAATCTCCTAGCAATCTTTTGGCGCTGCATGTTGCCCTTTCGCCAAACATCTGGCACTCCCTTGGCAGATCCTGCCCCCGATCTTAGTTGAGAAGGCTGCAACATTGCCGTGACCCTGTGGTCGTGCGCACGTGCGCTGGACCGCCTAGCGGCAGACCAATGCGAGCATTGGTCGCAGCGCTGTACCGGTTCGTCTGTGGGTCAAAACAAGCAGACCGCAGATCCGTACTTTTGCAAGGAGCAGCCTGACCTGTGTAAAAATGTCAAGATGTCCATCTTTTTGAAGCTGAGCTAGCTTCATGTTCTTAAAGATATAGTATATGCACGAACATTTGCCTTTGTGTGTTGGTCCTAACGTCAAAAATCATCCAGGTCAACTTAACCTGTGTGTTGGTGTAGATTCCCGGAGATCTGGTTTCAAATGATTTCACAAATTCACCTTGACATATCGTGCTTCATCCACCAATTCGTTCTCCAACCCATCATTATCTCCCGCCGCGTTCATGCTTTACAGACAAAACATCTTGAGTCAGCTTGAGGTGGCACGAAAATAATACAGTAGTGCATTGTTTGAAAGCCATGGGCAATCAGTGTTGCGGCTTTTTTGTGGATGAAGAGCCCGAAGTGGATGAGGACCTTTGCTGTCAGTTCTTTTTGGATGTTTTTTTGGTTGAAAATATCTGTAAACTGTTGTCTTGTGGGTGAAGAAACGTCTTTACGAATCAATCCCAACAAACTTGTGCTTTGAGAAGTTGGCCTGTTGGAAACAGTCAAGACTTTCACTTTCAACGTGATATTTTCGGCAAAAGGGGGGTTCTGTTCTCACCGGAAAATTTCAGTGGGTAAATAATATTCATGGAAGGAAGTTTAGAAGTCTAACTTCCGACAATATGGACAGTTGAATGAAAAGAAGAGTAGAGTAGTCAAGTCAGCAGAAAGAAGATGCAATAGCGCAAAAGTTAGAAGAGAGAAGATACACCCGCGCCAAATGTTAGAGAAGTCGCGAAATGCTGTGTTTTTCAAATGGTTCGTGTGTCGGGTCAGTCGAAAAGCCTGTTAAAGCGGCGGGTGCGGAGTCATGTGGTCAGAGGAGAAATCAAAATATGCACGCTGCTGTGCCGACAAGCACATTTTGAAGTGGAAATGTACAAGATACGTCCGGTTCGGAGCAGTTTTTGAAGTTCTGATGTCGAAAAACTGCACGGCGCTGTTGCGAAAAGCACATTTTGAAGTGAAAATGTACAAAACGCGTCAGGTTCGGAGCATTTTTTGAAGTTCTGATGTCGAAAAATTGCACGCTGCTGTGGCGAAAATTTTGAAGTGAAAATGTACAAAACACTTCAGATTCAGCTTCGGAGCACTTTTTGAAGTTCTGATGTTGCACGCCGCTGTGGCGAGAAGCACATTTCCAAGTCAAAATGTTAAAAACTGATGGTCTCGGAGCACTTTTTGAAGTTCTGATGTCGAAAAATTGCACACCGCTGTGGCGAGAAGCACATTTGTACGTGAAAATGTACAAAACACGTCAGCAGCGGACAGTTTTTTGAAGTTCTGATGTCGAAACATTGCATGAACCTGTGGCGAGAAGCACATTTGTCGGTCAAGATGTGCAAAATACCTCTGTTTTGGCGCTTTTTCAAATTCAGATGCCGAACAATTAGTCAGGTAGTAAGTTAGTCAGTCAATCAATCAGTCAGTTAGTCAATGTCAATTAGTCAGTTACTGACGCAAAGAATAACATGAGGCAGTAATCAATTAGTCAGTTTTTCACTTAGTCAGTTAGTTAGTTAGTCAACTAGTCAGTTCGTCAGTTAGTCAATCAGTCGGATACTCAATTAATCAATCAATCAATCAATCAATCAATCAATCATTCAATCAATCAATCAAACAATCAATCAATCAATCGATCAGTCAGACAGTTAGTCAGTTAGCTCGTTAGTCAACTAGTCAGTTCGTCAGTTAGTCAATCAGTTAGTGAGTCATTTAGTCATCTATCTAGTTAGTTAGTTAGATAGTCAGTTAGTCAACTAGTCAAATAGTCAATTAGTCAGTTAGTCAGTCAGTCAGTACGTCAATTAGTCAGTTAATCAATCAATCAATCATTCAATCAATCAATCAATCAGTTTGTCAGTTCATCAATCAATCAATCAATCAATCAATCAATCAATCAATCAATCAATCGGTCAGTTAGTCAGTTGGCTAGTTCGTCAGCCAGTCAGTCAATCAGTTCGTCAGTTAATCAATCAGTCAATTAGTCATTTAGTCAATCATTCCCTTAGTCAGTTAGTTCGTGAGTTAGATAGTCAGTTATAGTCAATTAGTCGGATAGTCAGTTAGTGAGACAGTCAGTAAGTCAATTAGTCAGCTAGTCAGTTAAATCAATCAGTCAATTTGTCAGTGAATCAATCAATCAGTTTGTCAGTTAGTCAGTTAGCTCGTTAGTCACTTAGTCGGTTCGTCAGTTAGTCAATCAGTCAGTGAGTCAGTTAGTCAGTTAGCTATAGTTAGTGAGGCAGTTAGTTAGTTAGTTAGTTAGTTAGTTAGTTGGTCAGTCAGTCAACTTGGCAGATAGTCAAGTAGTCAGTCAGTCAGTTAGTCAAGTAGTCAGGTAGTCAGTCAATCAACCAATCAATTAGTCAGTTAGTCAGTTGGCTAGTTCGTCAGCCATTCATTCAGTCAATTCGTCAGGTAATCAATCAGTCAATTAGTCAGTTACTCAATTAGTCAGTTAGTCAGTTGCTCTGACATCCCTGACTCACAGCAATCAATCTCTCCTATAGTTTTCCTCTTATTGAAACTTCCGCCACCGCCTTGTGCGGTACTACAGGCAAATATGATTTTGATTCGCAACCACCCCCTAGTGCGCAGGTGGTCCAACTTGTTGCGGAAAACTTGGTGCTCCTCCCGGAAACTTACCCAATAATGCAGTAGTGCATTGTTTGAAAGCCATGCGCAATCTGTGTTGCGGCTTTGTTGTGGATGAAGAGCCCGAAGTGGATGAGGACCGTTGCTGTCAGGACCCAAGGCGGTGGCTCACATCACCGAAGCCCATGGTCGCCGGGGGTCGACGGGTTCCCGTTTATTTCGCCATGGGGAATCAGTGTTGCGACTTTGGGTTCGAGGCGCGCACAAGTCGTGGGACAGGTGTTACAGAAAAAGCATCTTGAGTCAACTTGAGGTGGCAGACACACACACGCAAACAGCAGCATAGAGCTTGCGAACATGGGAAATGAGTGTTCCGGCTGCTGCACGGCTTCCGATGAGGTAGGATTGCATCAGTATTGAACTAGGTTCTTGTAGATTGGAAAAAATTACGTGTAGAGTAGTGCATTGGTGGTTTTCTTTTTTTGGCCTTTTTTTTGCCTGTCATCTTTCAAGAAGCCGTGAAAGTTGTGGATGAACCCCAAAATAGTCACAATCAGATGTCATGACCGCAACATCTCACGGAGTGCTTGAAGTGGATGCATCCCAGGACCTTTGCTGTCAATTCTTTTTGGATTTTTTGCGAAAATATTTGTAAACAGTTGTCTTTTGGGTGAAGAAACCTCTTTACGAATCAAACCTCTTGGGCGCAGCTTGATGAACATGGCGCAGCTATATCTCACAGCGGCGCGATCAACACACCTTTTTCTCCCAAATTCTGCTACATTGCAAATCACCGCGAACGCAAGCCTATGACACTGTGCATGTTTTGAAGGAACCCGCAGCCCTAAACTCCATATTAACCACCATCTTCCCTTAATTAGGCCTTATTGCGGCCTTATTTCTAGGGGGGGTGGCATTGGGGGGGCGGCTTAGATTGCCATGATAAATCACCATCGTCCACCACCATTTATTTTTAGATATTTTTAGATTTTTTTCCAAGCATCATGGCCAAGCAAATTTTATCATTGCACCCACTTATTTCATGGGTTGTTTGGCGGGAACAAACAAAACCAATTGATCGGACAGAACTTCAAGAGCCGAAAGGAAGCATCGTCAAAGTTGACCTTCCCAACCAAGCAAACAATTGCCATCCAAGCTGCGCTGCAAACTAAACGCAAGGAAACAAAAAACGATAGAAATGAAACCCATTTGCTCAGCTGGAAAATTTACCTATACATGCATGATAGATTTAATCCAAATGGTACATATTCGAATCCCATGGAACGTTTGGGAAAAGATTCCCAAATCCAATGCAAAAGGCGCCACAACATCGTCCAAGCTGTGAGGAGATCCGAAATTTGCGAAGTCACCAGGACCTAGTCCGAGAACAACGGAAGGAAAGGCTGCCATGATGCAGGGCACGCTTGGCATTTCAAGGGCTGCATGGATCTAAGCCTGTTTACTGCTCATGAAGTGGAAATTATTATTAGTAAATGGGTAGTTATGGGAGTTAGAAGTTGTGAGTCACTACATTAAGCCTCAAAATTGTATACTTGGGAAACTTACTAACCACGGCTACTATTTCACTTTCTGAATGGGATGATCCTTCGTAAGCACCATTGGCTGGCATAACTGAGCTGTACAAATCGTGACGAGCAAATGAATTTTAAGGATGGCCATTCTTCCCTAATAACTGAGCAAAAGGTCGCAACAAGGTAGGGTTTGACTACCAGTATAGCGTAGCATCTACTTTTTTCAAAGTCATCAAACAGTTTTATTTCTCCGGGAGTTGTTTTTTGGTACATGAGGCACGTAAAAGTGGTTTGTCGGAAAATTTGGAGGTGTTGCCACCTTCAGCAATGTGATCAAGGATATGTGGCTACCTGTTTTTTGGGCGCAAAATGCACGGCCAAAATCTGTGATGTAACTGTTTCCTTTGATGGGAATTTCAGGGTACCAAACTTCAATGCCACCAATAAACTAGTTAGAAGTAATTAATTCCACTTAAAGGGGTAAAACAAAACAGTTATACCATTATACAAAGCCATTTCTAGGGGCCCCCCAAGATTTTTGCCAAAAAAAATTCTCAAGTTGATGATGAACTTCCAGCCGTCCAATTCCCGAGGATGTCACGATCAGTGCTTTGTTCCGATCCTGGCGACAGATCACGGTGTCCAAAGGGCAACTTGGAGTTTCAAAATCAAAAAATCAAAAAGACAAAAAAGATTCGGGGATATTTTTGCAGGTGTTTACACTCTGGTAAAACTAAGATATATATATGTACTTATGAATAGGTGGTAAACTATGTGATTCAAGGTAAACTATATTTTTGAAGGTGTTTTTGTTTGGCGGTTGGGGCCCCTTCCCGGTACCTTGCTTGAAACAGTTCGCGTCTGAATCACTGAAAATAGGCCATATCCCCAAAAAAGGAAGGCTTGTCTCCCAAGCATCATTCTTCGAAGCACTAGGGTGTCCATGGAAGCGATAGTAACTAGTCAGTAAGTTGGGTGATTTCACCTATTTACGGGACGTATCCAACCTACTTATGTAGGGGTGATTTTATCCATTTACTAAGTGCCATGGACATCCCAATATGTAATTTCATAGCAAACTGAAGGCTTAAAAGCTTAAAAGCGTGACGCTCCTGGATTTTCGGCCGGTGCTCTATATCAGGATTATATCAGGGATGATGAAATTTCCTATTTTTGTTGAGGGGTGGGATGAAACTTGATACACATCTATGGTCATTTTGAGGGAGATTTCCTCTTGATAAGTAAATCGTGCATTGTTTAAGGGTTGGTGTCGCATAATGACCCCTGGTTAATAAAGGTGGATTTACTTGATTAAATGTGTAGGCGGTAAATGGTGAAGGTTGATACTCGGATTATATATGAGAATCATTGGATTTTAGATCCCATGACATCCCTATAGGACTGGTATATTTTACATGATTTTGTACGGATTCTACCATGGTATATCACTGATTAAACCACCATTTGGAGATTTTGTTCATTTTTTTCGGAGCATTTTAATCACATCCAAGCAAGGGCTTTTGCAATCAACGGTTCCATCAATTACTTGTTTAATTATGGACTGGACTTCCACTGTAAAATGCTCCCTCCGGTGGTGGTTGCAAAAATTGTTCGTGTTCACCCCTAAAATGATGAAAACCCATTCATCCAATTTGATGGCAGTCATGTGAGTCATGTGTTTCAACTGGATGGCTCATCCATCACGTAAATACCTAAGAATTCAATTGGACATCTATCAAGGGTTTTTTCATTTGTCCTGTGTCGTGTTTCCTTTCCGCTGAAAAAAAAAGGTATCTATATAACGATCATATGATTGAAAGCCCCATATATATATAGATGTGTATATATACAAATATATTTGCACCCATAGGATCCATTTATGGTATATTTCCTTACATTAATGATTGATTTTTATGACAAATGTAGGTAAGATATTCATAAATCCTAAGGGTTGATTTCAGTGGGTGAAATATGTTGATTACGAAATCATTGAGTCAAACTCTGGGATTTTTCTTCCCAGGTGATGTGAAAACGGATTCAAGGGACTCATGGGATGAATTCATCACCATGGTTTCACTGGACCTAATTTTTGGGAATATGTTTCCCTAAGGATCCAATCACTCACCGGAAAAGTCAAATGATGAGCAAAGGGTGTCCTTCATCACCTCCTAAAACAAGGTATTTAGGTTCCATGAAACCATGACCTCAGTTTCGGTGAGCCAAGATCCCTAGGATTTGGATTTTTGTTCCAAGAACTTCGCCCTTTTCTTGTGAGTAAAAACCGGGAAAAACTACGTGGTCAAAATGTCCCATAGATCCCAGCCTGAAACTATGGATTTTCCAGAAATCTCCAAGGAACACGGGCCTCCAGGGCCTCAAAGCAGGTGATGATGATTATGATTTAGGTCCTGCCAACAAAAAAAACCTGTAACAGCCAGAAAGATGATCACTCGAAGATGGACGGTTGATATTTTGTGGTACATGTAGGTAAAGATATAACATGCATGGATCCTATGGCTATTGGCTATTGCTTACATGATTTAATATGGCATAAACTCATCAACCCAATTCCATTAGGGATTTTATATACCCATCCCAGATGCTCTATGCAATATAATATGCATGGATCCTATGCTATAAGGGTGTTTCCAAAAAATAGTGGTACCCCAAAATGGATGGTTTATAATGGAAAACCCTATTAAAATGGATGATTTGGGGGTATCACTATTTTCGGAAACATCCATATATTCAAAGACCGAGGCGCGAACGTGCACTTCGACTTCAACATCAGCAGCGTTCACGACGGCAGCAGCGGCAGATGCTGGTGTCTTCGACCGAGTTTTCACAATTCTTGGGCAAGGGGAACTTGTATATATTGGGGGTGTACATCAAGATGTACATGGGAATCAGTATTTGGATGAATTGATTTGGGGGTATTAAGGTTTATGCCGGAAGTCAGGTTGTCTCATGGTGATTCACTGCGTTTGTGGTACATTCATTTGGGTAGTTTTTAGGTAGTTTCACAGACATGGCTCATTCCTTCATGTATTTCTCAGGGTTAATTTTTGGTGAAAAAAATGGTGAGTTCACTAGATGCAGGTATCTCTCCTACCTTTTTTATTTTCAAAGTTCCCGGAGGTGTCCCCATCCTACATTTGAGCAGTTGAAAAAACAACCTACTTGATTGGGGAAGGTGCCCTTAGATTCCAATGAAAATTATATGCAAAATGCTCCCATGCATCAGGATTTGCCATAAATGTCACTTTTGGGGGGTGAGAGTTTGTTATATATTACCTTCAAGGGCGTTTAAAATGATGATAATTCGCCTGTTTTTGTGATGTTTCAGGGGGACTTATAGGCCTGCAAGTCATTAAAAGAATAGTTGTTTGGAATTGTTGATGAAGTAAACCTCCGGCAACAAAAATCTGTTCGGGGTCAGGTCGAACGCAAACAAACAAGTTGACTTGGACTCAAACCCCGAACATGAAGCAATGAAGATGTTGTTTGACTCAATTTTGACTCATTTTGAAAAGAATACCCTAAACCATTGATGCCTACTGGTGATCTACAAAAGAAATGCGGCAACACTTTTTCTAGGTAGATTCTCCCACTATTCTTGGATTTGTTCAAGGTGATCTTTATTACTTCCTACCATGGTGAATCACTATTCATTTGTGTTTGGGGAATATGTTTTAACTTGTTCCAATCAACTTAAACTAATCTCAATACTCTCAGTTTAAGCAAGGGATGTTTCCTACCATCATTTTGCTGCGTCGAGACCGGAACCACCCACCTGCCTTCCCTTCTGCCACCTTAGGCCATGCTGTTGAAGACCAAAGGTTGGAAAAACGGGACAAAAAAAACCGACGGGTGGAATTTTTTTTGAGGATGTGTTTCCTGGGGTGGTTTGAGTTGGTGCTTAGGGTTGGTGGGTTTGGGTGATTCTACAAAAAATAACCCTAAGTAATAACGATCCCTACTCCAACTAATTATTGTTCCTGGTGTTTTTTTGGGGGGGGGGATGGGGTTGATGGCAAAACCGCAAAATCCGGCCACCCATGGTGAGCATGTTGGCCCCGACACTAAATGGTCAGAGCCAAGGGTCTCAACAAAGTGGTGGGTCTTACCAACCAGCTATTTTCTAGGTGGTGGCAACTCAAATATTTTTCTTTTTCATCTTTACTTGGTGAAACGATCCAAATTGACTCATATTTTTCAGATGGGTTGAAACCACCAACTAGGTTATTTTTGTTTGCCCTTTGAATTGGTTAGGTCGGATTGTTTCCATCAACGGTATGAATCATTGATGATGTTTTCTTGGATAAAAAACCTTGCCAAAATAATGTTAAGCTTGAAGCAAATGGTTCAGCCTCTCAAAAATACATCTATCAAAGAATCCTGGGGCCTCAATAGCCTGGCTATTTCAATGACCTAAAAGTATACACCTCTGCGAAAAACAAACAACTTCATTCACTCACCCCTCTTGTTTTTGGAGGCTCTTTTCTGCTGATTCTTAGGGCAGCCTGTCTGATATTGTTTAGCCACCAACTGATCATGTGTATCTAGGTGGTGGTTTCAAACATTTGTGTTTTTACCTCTACCTGGGGAGATGATCCAATTTGACTAACATTTTTCACATGGGTTGAAACCACCAAGTTGGTAGCTATCATTAAATTGCGGCTTCGAACTGTTAGGTTCACTGAAGGCGATACTGTGAGCTAAACAGATGCTTCAATAACTAACGGCAATCACCACTTGAGACACTATGAAATGAACGGAAAAATGAGTAGATTTTCCATGTTCAACTGGTTAGCCGAATTTCCTGAAGCATCAACTGTTGTTTATGCTATTCGCAGGCTTTTGAACCAGAGTTTCTGCAGGTGTTGTATCAGGGATCATTTATGGGACCCATTTTGGAGGGAGCAAACTTGATGCAAATATATCCCAAATGTTCCAAGCATGGAATATTTACCCACATTTACCATCTATTTTCGCCAAATGTAGGTGTTTTTCCCAAAAAAATGGTGCAGGGTTTGCCCTGGTATCAATCACACTAACCCCTGCCTAAGCTTGCAATCGGAGGTCAGATGCTTCAAAAGTTTTGCTTCTGTTCCTGGCATATGCAACTTTGGTTGCGCTTGAGAAAGTCTAGGAGAAGCCCAACATACCCCATCCCCCAGGCATTCCCCAAAAGCACCAAATGATTCAGGAATGTTCCTGCGTAAAGTGTTGGTTGAGGGTTTAGGGTAGGGAAGTATGTTTTCGTCATTCTCAGCTACCTCAACTTGGGGAAGAAATGGTTCACCCGTTTTGACGAAGATATTTTTTCAACTCGGGGACGATTACTACCACCAACTTGAAATCGGATTGGCCTCACCCCATATTCCAATGGACCATAACTGGGGGAATGGTCAAGATATGAGCAGTGAACAAAACCCGGGTCATTTGCTGTATCTATATCTATATATATTTATAAATATACACCCTTGTTATTTGGTGTTTTTTTGTGGATGAAATCATACCCAGGTTTTTGGGCATTATAATGACATCATGACATAAGGATTCCGGAACCTGGACCAGTCAGTAGTTCATGGAATGTCATGAACCAGAGATTTGAAGGTTGCTAATATATGTGTTGGAGTTTTTTTCTCAACTCTCATTTTTTATCCCTGTGGTAGGTGATAAACTTATCAACCAGAAATTCCGTTGGGTGTTTTTTTATATTACTCTCCCTGAAACTAACAGCAAAACCGGGGCTGGTGGTTTGGGAAATGATCCAATTTTGGCTAATATTTTTCAAAGGGGCAGATCAATCAACCACCAACTAGAAAAGCACCTGCAAATGGATTCTTTCGAAGATGAGAAAGTTTCGTTGGGATGGCTCAACCTCGCAGGTGCTTTTGCTGTTATTTTCCGGAAGTGTAACCCATAATTTTTGGCAAATCAACCAACCCCCCACCACGTTACCCCTCCCAGAAATAAGGGTTTAATAAGGCCTTATTAAGGGAAACCAATGGTTTAATAAACCCTTTTTTACGCCTATATAATATGATTATCAAATATACATTAATTTTTATACATATTTATATATATACAATATATATATACACATTCACATACCTTCATTTTCGAGGAAAGGGAGATATCTATATAAACCAATCCCCATACGCAAATGTCCTTCCAGTTACGAACCCGCAGATCCTAAGGTTGCACGCATTTCAAAGGAAGGAGGCTGGGAAGCAGGGAATGAAATGACAGGAAGTAGCATACAATATAGATACAAATATTAACTGCATCTAGGTACATCATTATATATGCTTGATTATATATTATATATTTATATACAGATTTATGTATATACACATTTTTGTATATGTATATAAATATGTATTTGCACATTGATCTCTGTTATAGTACAGGATGATGCACAATTACATGTATTTTTACCTATTTTGGTGACTTTGCCGTGGATGGCTCGATGTGAAATGGTACAGTAGGGGCGTTCCCAAGTAAATGAGAAGCATTTGACCCCAGTAAATCCTACGTTCATCACCTCAGTTGTTAGATAGGACTACAACCAGGAATTTGCGTTCGCATATCCATTTCCATTGTTCAAACATTTTTGTTGACCCCGATTTGAACAAATTTGACTAATATTTTTTAAGTGGGTCGAAACCATCAACCAGAATAGTTAGGGGGGCCCATTACTGTACCACCAGTTGAAATGGTCCCCAAGCAATCTTTTTTTTTCAACAAGACCGATCCTTTCAGATTATGGGAGATTGAAAGTGAGGAATTCCTAATATGAAAAGATCTGGGCAGCAGGGACAATATAGATTCTGGAATCCCCTCTGAAAATGTTTGGTTCACAAAAAACAAGTAATTGCTAGCTGCTACCTTCTGATATAGCTAGCTGGTGGTAGAACAAGCTTGGGTGTTTACTTTTTTACAGAACAAACATGTGGTGATTTCAAATGGGAAACGGGACTCAAAAAAAAAGATATTTTTTTTTGGGGGGGGGTCATTTCGAATGGACCAATGAAAGAAACCAGTTTTTTTACACGAATTATACTACACCTTCGAAAACCAACAACAAAAGCTCTGAATACTGGCCGTATCCCAAAAGGAAAGGATCGTCTTCCAACGGCCATTTTTCAGGGGCAAGCTGTTAGTTTCAGGGCAGGTAACCACTATGATTTTTGGCATAGGCCGTCAATCAACTTAATATTGGTTGACGTACTGAACGCCAATTGTGTCAAAACGAAGGCAAAGCTGTCCCCAAGGCAAAGACCAACCCAGCAGGTGGAGGTGGAGATGTCAGAATCAACTGGGCTTCAACCGCAAAAAAAGACTGCCAAGAGAAAAACCTTTAGGACCATCTCAGGCTGGTCTCTTACATCCAGGTGTCCGCAGGAATTCGCCCATGATGTCCAAAAGAGCGATCTGAAGTCGCTGCACGCGAAAGTTCAGTGTCGGGTTTTTTTTGAAATCACACTTATCACTCAGGAAGATGTTAAAGCGATTCTCGAGTTCCTTACGGTGCTGGAAGTCGTCATGGACAGGTTAATTGAGGCACTCAAATGTGCTGACAATCGGTAGATGATTGTGTTCCTCTATGCCGCCAAGCTTCTTTTGAATGGTGTCAGCAGCCAGAGAGCGCTCCGCTTCCGTCCAGTTTTTGTGACCTTTGCTATCCATGATGGTGGGCATGAGTGGTTCACAAGCAATGGAATCTACAATCATGTTGTTCAAAACTTGGGAAGTACACTCGAAGCATTTCATTCACACCGAGGCTCTCCATTCTCAAGGAACGATTTCTCTTCCCTCTTTGCCCCCCATGTGAACTCTCCGCAGCGGCGTCGGCAGGGAAGAGACGTGAAGCTGAATTCCATGTTGCCAGGGGGCCCTAAAACAAAACTACAGCCCCGAAGTTTCAACGGCAAGTTCAAACTCAAGACAAGCTGGTTTCCTTTTTGGGTCACGGGTCCCTTTGTAACATTTCAAGCGTGCCGTTGGGAAAACTTTGGGGATAGCAAAATTCTGGAGGTTTTTTTTGGCGAACTGGCGGATGGTTTTCGACACTGGCGTTACAGATGTTCCCTAAGATAGCAGGCTGGAAAAGCCACGGGAATTGTTTGATGCTAAACTGCCAGGAAAGGGGTGGATTTTCCCATGGTGGATTTGTGTTCGTTTGCCCGGACAGGGTTTTTAGGTCTTATGGGGTGGAAATTGAACCTTGAGCGGGTGGAAATTCTTCACCATGGATCTTCTTTATTTCCATGAAACTGATGGTTGGGTTTCAGCCCCGGTTGGGTTTCAGTGAAACAGCCCCGGATATCCACCAAATGGATACCAAAACCATGGAAATTTACAAGTACCCCCCTCAAGGCCAATCCTCTGAACAAATCGCCGGCCTTAGTAAGGAAAAATGTTAAGCAGTACGGTCCCTGAAAATTTAAGTCCTTATTTCCTGCAGGGGGGTGGCATTGGGGGGGTACTGGTAACCTGTACTTTTAGATTGTTTCCCATGACAAAAACATCCCTTTTCGAAAATCAAGCCAAGCACACCTTCCAGTTTTCACAGCCACACTTATAGGGGTTATCACCCTACTCATCACTGGTTTTTGGGCCCATCTTATAGGGGGGATTTTTGTCAATCCAGGTATGTTGGATTTGAATGGTCCAACACATCAGCCAAGGGCGAACGGCAGCATACATTCAAAAAAAACGGTGAAGCCGTCGTTAAACCACACCCACGTTTATCACCAGTCACAAGAAGAACCCCATTGTGATAGCTATGATGATCTTTGCTTTCAGGTGCTGCTTTCAAATTGCATTTTTTCACCCTTTCTTGGGAAAGATTCCCATGTGGATGTTTCCGAAAATAATGGTACCCCCAAATCATCCATTTTAATAGGGTTTTCCATTATAAACCATCCATTTGGGGTACCCCTATTTCTGGAAACACCCAGGTGTGATTACTTGACGAACATTTTTTTCTATAATTGGCTGGCAATCACAACCACCTACTGCAATTTCTCTTGAGGCTCACGATCCGCAAACGTTGCTGTCATCAGATCTTCTACATGTGGCAGTGTTATGTGGGAACACTCAGTTGAGCAATGAAAAGAAATGGTTGGTTGGGTTATATAGGGGTTTATACTGCCCATCTATTTAGGGATTATAATGCACCATGATAAGGATCCCTATTACACAACGGAAAGTAAAAGGTTTTTTTTTCGTGGCTCATTTGAACCAAAAGCAAGAAACCCGAACACAAGGCCTTCGGTAGTGGCTGGATCAGTACGTTTGGGGGCATGAATCATCCCATCCGGCAAATTGTAGCAACCATTGGTCACCCTAAATGGTGGTTCAGTAAGGGAATCTTCCCCCAAAAAAAGACCTTGATTAAGGTATAGCTAGCATTTTTTCGATACTGACTACAATTTAAGCACAAATATCAGCCAGTGATATGAAGCCTTAGTAATATTAAACAGTCAACCACTCAAATACCATAAGAATTGAAATCCTACCCAGACATGTTCCTGGATAATATCATAAGTCATAGGGAAAATGGCGGTACCCAAGCTCTTCAACTCAGTTCCGCATACATTTTTTGGATGTCAATGGGCTGTGAAACTTTCAAAGTTGTGGTGTGCTTTCGGGCAAATTGTTCATTGGTAACATAACTTAAACTTGCTGGAGTCTTCGAAGGATTCCTGATTTTTTTTGGATCACTGGAATCTAAGTGCAAGTAATTTCCCTGGAAGTTTAACAATTCGCCCCCAGAAGATTCGCCAAAGGAAAGTAGTGGCTTCCAACTTTTATTTGTCAGTGGCTTTAGCTGGGGAACTTCGGGGGTGTAGAAAACTAACATGGCAATGGAAAATCAACAACGAATGAAGATGCATCCCCTTTTAAAATGATGATGTTCCATTGACATGTTAGTTTTCGGGAGGGTATCACTTGCAATTTTTCCTTCCATGTTGAAACCTCATGTTTCAATCTCTTGAAATGATTCCAACTGTCCCTACACATTCCGACCATGTCATACCTTCTCCCATCGTTGAGGTTGTCAACATGCACCAAGCGAAGGTGACTTGTCGAGAAACGGGCCCACCGAACCGAACAACAAAAAAAAATGTGCGCACCCGTACCAGCCACAGAAACATGTTGAATTACCATCGCATTAACCCCCCTAAAGTTGATGTTTAAACCAAAAAAAGGGACATGAACATCGCAAACCCTGGATGTATTCGAACATGTTCCCGGTATTCTCATGGGAATGGAAAGGCCTTAAAGACCTTAAAGGACGATTCACCCAACGGTTGATCCCTTAATAAGGCCGGCGTTTTTCGGCAGGTTGTTGCTTAGCAGGTGGATATGTATGGGAACAATTCCCTTTATGGAAACCCTTACGAATAATAGGAATTCCAGCCAAACTTCGAACAGGATGGTAACCATTGATCCTAACTTCTTGAGACATCCTAGTTCTATGTCGACAACTTTCTAGGCAATCCGATTTCACCACGACCTAAAATCCAGCCGACACTCTCTAATAAAGTCGTGGTGGTTTAGAGTAAGGGAAATCCGACAAACCAAAAATAACCAGAACAAATATTTTTCAGATGGGTTGAAACCACCAACCAGATGATCATGTCCTTTACCCATATCGGTGAAGAGCTTTTGTAAAACCAATGAATTGGAAGAAATTATCTCGCCTGGAGAAACACCGAAAAAATTGTAGAGCCAGATTCGGATCATTGGGGCTCAGCAAATTTTCAGGTTTCGACCACGGTTGGAAACAAATGTTTGTTGATTCCATGAAAATAAGTGTTTTTACTAGATACCACCCACAGAAAGGAATGGCTAACAGGAAACTTCTGGGAAAAGGAGAAACATCAACAAATCAACTAGTTTTTTGGTTTCAAAACGTGAGTTTTGGGGGGTGTATTCCATTGGGGCCTATCCCCTCACATGATGGTCGTTCCGGTTGAATCTTTCACAAAAAAGCGCATGTTTAGCATTCTAGGGGGTTGCAAAGGCAATGGATTTCAGTAATTATGCTCATCCTTGCAAATGCCATATTTTCCATGGGGGGGTTGGGTAAGCAATTTCTAGGAATACAATTTATTGCATTTGAACCCTTACCCCGCCCAACCCCCATAAATACAGGGAAGTTTCTTTGATTCGACTACGTGTTGGTTTCAAACATTTTTGTTTCATTTTCACCCCGAAACATGAGGGTTTCATGATCCATCTTGACCAGCATTTTTGTCAGACGGGTGGATCAACCACCACCCAGATGCTGCAAGTTGCACAAAAATAATTCAGACCAAAACTCAGGCCTTTGAGCAGCGCAGCTTGTTGACCACCGTCCAGCCTGCCATGGTTGTCTTCTATGTTTGTCGACGAAAGTTTGATTTCCTTCCAGAATTTACTCTTTCTCCCATAATCATGGAACAATTGGAAGTGGAAAATGGCTGTGTTTGTAAGGTAACGATCCTGTTGGAGGGACCCAGTTTTCAAAATCCCATGATTATTGGGAGGGTCCGGGTAGGCCGGTTGTTCACAATCAGGAATGCAAGGTCATGAACAGAATCAACCCAAGCTGTTAAGATATCGGAAACCGTAACTCCTCATCTTGGAGGAACCCATGGGTTAACCACTTCCAAAAAGTCCGAAGTTGCATCAATTGAGTTTCCTGGTTCCTTGAATAGGTGGGATCGGTACCATATAATCACCCAATTGGCATTTTATAAGTGGTATATACTGCCACTTGGGGGATTATATGGTACCTACACCTACTAAGGGAAACAGGAAACAACCATTGAAAAAATGGATAAATACTCCTCCGAAAACTAAAATAGCCCCTCAAAAATGATGGTTGGAAGATTGCTTTCCTTTTTGAAATGGTCCCTTTTCAGGAAAACATGCCTGTTTTCGTGGTATTCCACTTTTACATCCCAACATGTTTTGAAATGAACATGAGCTTGGAATTATCCTTTGGTGAACCCACTCCTTTTTCAACAAACCACAGCAATGCAAAATGAACTGATTTGAAGATATACACCCCCGAAAACTAACATGTCCCCTAAAAAGCAGCTAATTTACTAGGAAATACATCTTCCAACCATTGATTTTCAGGGGACATGTTAGTTTTCCGGGGAGTATTTCCTTTTTGGACATGGGTGGATTTTCTCACACGTCGCCGTCGCCAGGCCTTTGGCCTTTGGAAGGAACAAGGCGATGGCGGAAGGGAACCAGAGATTTGGAGATGATCAAAACCCGGGGTTATTTGCTGTATATGGGTGTTTCCAAAAAAAGGGATACCCCAAAATGGATGGTGAAAATCATGGAAGACCCTATTTTTTAATGGATGATTTTGGGATACCCCTATTTTAGGAAACCCCCATATATGAAATCCTACCCAGTTTTCTAGGGGACCATTTCATCCGACATTACAAAGAATTCCTATAAAAAAAACATCAGTATAATGGAATGTCACATAGACTTTTTGATTACTGCTGAGCTGAAGGGGTATCTAGAATCCATGAACAAATCCTTTTCTCAGATTTTTTTTTGTTACGGATTCCACCGTGGTAAATCACCACTTTGATCCATTTTTCGCCATTTTTGCTTTTTTCCAACCACCTTAAGCAAGTCCAAGTTTTATCACAGGGAGCATTTTTTGGAGCGTTGCCACCAGCGAGTTGGGGGCCCCTGAAAATTTAGTGGGTTGGGGAAGCCACCTTCGGGGGATTACCGAATATTTTCAAGGGGGCGAACTGTTAGTTTTAGGGAGGGTAAGCTTTCTATGTATGCGGGTTTTGCGATGAATGTCTCTTTTGGGTGAGTTTAAACTTTAAAAGAATCATGCGGTTTGAGGCTTCAAATGATGGATGGACATCCACCTGTTCTTTTTCTTTGTGATGTTTGAGGGGGAAATTCATCGCAAACCTTGAGGGTCCTCCAAAACGGCTCAATGAAATCTTACCTTTCTAATGTTGGGGAGGCAAGAACCTACCTAACCTTGGTGGTCATGTCAACTATGTGCCGTTCTTTTCACCCATGTTCACGAGCAGATTTTTGTTGGCGATCGCTCGAAAAACCAAGGATAGAATCCCTCCCTTAACAAGATGGGTATTTTTCGTTGGGAGAGGGCCGGCATTGAGGGATTCTCCCGTCTGAACTTCAGGGGGAACCTTTTTTTTAATACATCTTTGGCCAAAACGAAGAATAGCAAAACAGGGTTGCAGAGGATGGCGCCCGAAGACTTGAGAACTAGAGGCTTCAAAATTTGGGGCTTGAGGCTTCAAAATTTGACGGTTGAGGCTTCAAAACTGGAGGCTTGAGGCTTCAAATATGGAGGATTGAGGCTTGAGTTCTCAAAACTTGAGGCTTGAAGCTTCAAAATGTGAGCGTTGAGGCTTGAGGCTTCAAAATTTGAGGCTTGAGGCTTCAAAATTTTCAGGATTGAGGCTTGAGGCTTCAAAATTTGACGGTTGAGGCTTGGGGCTTCAAAATTTTCAGGATTGAGGCTTCAAATTTTGACGGTTGAGGCTTCAAAATTTGACGGTTGAGGCTTCAAACTTCGAGGATTGAGGCTTGAGGCTTCAAAACATGACGTTTGACCCAACAATTCAACTCCCCCAATATACCAACTAGAGTTGGTGGCTTCAATCCGTTTGGACACTTTGCAACTTCTTACAATAGTCACTTCGGATGTTTTGAACCAAAGATCTGAGTGATCATGTCATCGAAACACCGGGCCTCTTTCATCACTGGAGTGCTTTGACATTTACACGCTCACGCTAGGAGGTTCAGGTTGGGTTTGGTCAGGGCTTGACATGCACGACCCTGACTGATGATATGATTAAGGACTGATGATATGATCCTAGACTTTGGCTCAAAAAAATACCAAAAAGCCTTTACGGCATGGAACCTCTAATTGAGGGGCGCAACCAATTGACCGGCGCACCCCTGCCGGAAGACTGGGCCGACAGACTACGGTGCTTCATGAACCGCGTGCGGTTCCACCTGGAACGTGGCGATCAAGAGAACGACGCTACCGCGCAGGCACGTTTGGGATTTGGCCATTTGCAACCATTGCAATGCACAGTTATTGTGAATGTCTATTGCAATGCACAGTTTTTGTGAATGTCTATCGCAAAACGTGCCCATTGTTTTCGCCAGGCTTTCAAGAGGTGGGGAAAAGACGTCGTTGGCTTCCCGGGCTATGAGCAGCAACTCGCCAGAGTAGTGAGCACCGTGGTAGTGCGCGATATTCCGAGTGACTAGTGACCGGAAGGGTTGAAAAGGGTTGGGGCGTGAAAGTTTCAGGGTTGGAGGGTTGGAGGGTCTCAGGGTTT